>PVKS010016863.1:0-43134 GCA_004027875.1 Aplodontia rufa
GAAGATGGGGGAACCATCCCAGAAGCCGATGTTATTCCTACACTAGATACCCATTTAACGCATGAGTTCTTCTGGGGGAAACTGCAACAGGTGAAACCCAAGGTGGTTTATCTATGCTTTGGCATTACCCCTGGATAACAAAGTTTATATACCTTGATTGCTACTGTTTTGATAATGTTTCCCCCTCAACTGTATCCTGTATCTCTATATACTTCTAATAAAAAAAAAAAAAGAAAAGAAAAGAAAAAAAAATGTGTTTGATCCTTACCTCCTTCCTGGTGATGTGCTGCTCTGGAAGTTTAGGCCCCGAGGGAGGAGTAGGTGCTAATGAGCTAATTTCTTGCCTTAGCTTCTTCAGGCCTTAGAGATAGGCTGTAGGGCCCAGCAATTGGGGCTCTCCTAAAGATAAATAAACATTCAAAAGACCTTAATTAATTTCCTTTACCTTCATTTTGCTGCCTAAATTAGGGGAAAGTCTTTGCCTAATAGCAATTTGTTTGGGGAAGGGCTGGAAGTGAAAAATCACACCAACACAGTTCAAACTCCAACATACATATGAATTGAATTGCCTAGGGATCTTGTTAAAAATGCAGATTCTGTCTTAGCAGGTCTGGAGCAGCTGCCAGATGGTGCAGCTGCTGCTGGTGGTGGTCCAGAAACCACACTTCAAGAAGCAAGGAGCTGACATTTCAAACTATAATCCCTTTGCACTTGAAACTTGGGGTTATCTGTAATTTTCCTTATGTAAGATTACATTTTATAGCACATAACCACAAAATTCACCTTATTGATATTTTTGGTTGAGGTTAGATCAGATCTGCTCATCAATATTAAATCTTCCAATCCACAAAATGGGGTTATGCATATACATTTACTTAGGTCTTTGATTTTTCATATTTTGCAGTTTTTAGTATTCATATCTTGGGCATATCTTGCTAGAATTAGACTTTCATCTAAATTTAAATTTCATCTAGATTTAGATTTTATATTTTTAGTGCCATTATAAATAGTGCATTTCCCATTCCAAGACTGGCATATAGAAATGCTAATGTATTTATTATTGAATTTGTATCATGCAACTTTTGCCAAACTCACTTATTAGTTCTCATAGTTTTCTTTTTTCCTAGACTTTTGGGATTTTCTAGGGAGATAATCATTTTATCTGAAGACAGAGATAACTTTCTTTCTTTCTAATCCCATATGCTTTTTTTCCTTACCATTTTGTAATAGCGAAGATCTCTAATGTGATGTTGAACAAGAAAGACTTAACTGGTTATTTTAAAGCTTGGGGTTTCGTTGAAGCAGTTTGAAAGAAGTCTAAGGGTAGTGCCTTAAACTGAAGGTCCATTATGTATTAACATATCTTTGGGTGTTACTTTCATATTTATTGTTCTATAAAAGATAGCTTTCCCTGTAGGTGAGAAACCTTTCCAGAGTTCCTGATTCCTTATTATCAGGTAATGTAATTCTTTATTATCTAGATCAGTTGCAAAGGGTCCTCTTCAACTCTATCATGTGCATTGTGCCTCATCACCTTCTATCACTATCAGTGGACATCTGGACAAATAAATTATGCTGTCGTAGGAAAAGAAAAGACACCAAAGACTATTCTAAGCATTTTGAAGAAAATTTGTAAATCAGATATTTATTTTATCATGTGGAATTTTATCCATTCCACACTCCTGTGTATACTTGCATTATGTTGTAAAGTCAAGTAAAATGTCTGTTCCATAAGTCCTTGAAAGGCTTTGTACATTACAAATGTTACTGTGTTTGCTGGAAGAATTTAAAGAGAAAAAGAACCTGAAACAACATTTATTCCAAACATGACACACACATTTGCCCTTTATGTCACCTCTGTGTAACCATACCCATTTGGGTTTAGTGGCTAGAAAAATTGACTGGAACTCAGAACTCTACTCAGTCCTTAACCTAAGAATTTTTAGAAGAAAACAAGCCTTTAATATGCGTAATCACAATTTAAAGACTGAAATTATTTTTTCACAAGACTAAACCTAGTGATTGTGTCTTTGCCTTTAGAAACTTGAGCATAGATTAACTCATGCTTCTTGCAGATATTGTCATATAAATCTATAGAGACTTGCATGATAAACAAAAATGATAAATGACAATATGCAATTTTAAATGTCTCTTTGATTTACAAAGTTGCCTATGAAACCATGAGCATTGTCTGGGAAGAGTATGGACTTTGACTATAAATTCATAGTAATCCACTTTCTGCACTATTCCCCTAGTTGAGCAGCTCTCCTGCTACAGAACGTTCACAGGCATTCCATCCTCTGTGGACCAGGATTCTGAGCCTTCTACTCTTGGTTCTAAACTTGTTCACCCTGGTGCCACCAGAACTTCATTCACAATTGATGACTACTTCTTTCCCAAAATTTAAATATAGATTTGCTTCTTGATACTTTTGACTTGATGCTGTCTTTGGCAGGATGTGCTTTAGGAACAAAAATATTACTTATATCTCTGCTACCAGCACTTCGAGTTTCATTGTCTTTATCTTTCCTGATAAAGCACTACCTTTTTTAGTGCTCATTTCATCCTGTTTTTATTTTTCCTTTGTTCTTCCCATGTCTGTCTCATGGGTAGATTATGGCCCCATAAGGGCAGAACTCAGTTTATGGATCCCCAAGCTTGTAGTGTTTTAGCCATTTTTAGTGTAAAAGAGATTTTTTTTTTAAATAAGTGCATTTGTCACCAAAGCCTCTTATGACCTACCAAAAGTGCTTGATGAGAACTCTGTTTTATATTCCATGGGAACATTTTGTGCCTGAATCAAGCTATACTACATGGCTGCATTTAAGGGGCACTTAGCTGACCTTTAGGGACCCCACCAACTTTAAATGTCATGTTTTGGTGTCCAGCCTATTCTCAATAGCCACCAAAGCTTCCATTTCCTGTAGAAGCACAGTGGTGCATCCAGGTCTGCCCCTGGTGTTCTAGAGGGGGTGCTCATCTTCTGCCACACTTTGTGGTGTGCCTGCAGTCATTCAAGCAGGGAGCTTTTTGAAGGCACCTTTGATGTACATTGCTCTGGAAAGTAAAATCAGCACACTGCAAGCCAGCAGGCCCACAATTATAAGCAGGCTCCTAAGTATATGTCTTCATGTACAGTAGTCAGCTATTAGTTTATGAGCACTGAAGGGAAGAAGGGGGAAAACACATAAAAAGGAAGATTTTAATTTAACTTTTGAGATTTAGTGGTTTTATTTCCATTGTGAAATATAAGTAGATCTTGCAATACAGTGATCCACAGTTGTGCAAATCTATTTCTTATATGACAATGCTGATCATAGGAGAGGAAGTACGATAGCTGTCAAACTTTCTTTTAATTTATAAATTTATTTCTAGGAACAGTCTCCTATTTGGTGAGTTATGTAAGTCAAAGAATACATTTTCGTGAAATTGGAATTCTTCTGGAAAACCTGGAGAGGATAGCAACAATAAGGACAGTGTTCTCCACTTCTGTGAATGACAGATCCAGTTTACTGAGGTATAAATGAGAAGACTCAGAGTCATCTTCAATCTGTCATCAAGATCTGTCCATGTTCCCTCAGAAGTATCTTAAACCAAGTCCATCTCTGTCGCTACAGCTGTCACCCTTATCTGAGCTGATACCATTTCTCCTTTGGTCTAGTAGTCTAGGCTTCTTTCTGGCCCCCTTCCAACAAATTCAGCACACTGAGTAGAGTGATCTTTTTAAAAATGCAAATCTGATTATGCCACCCTTCTGCTTAAAACCTTTCAAAGGATTCCTATTGCTCTTAAGATAAGACCAGATCGTACTGGGGCTCACCAGGCCCTGCTTTCTCTGGCTCCTGCCTGGATAAGCAGTCTCATTGCTTTCTTCTTACCATTGCTCTTCACTTTCCAAACACACTGACCTTCTTCCAGCCGTTCAACTTCACCCTGCTTTTGTAGCATTTATCTCAATTAGGATGAGTAAGTATTAGTGCATTTCATAATCTAATATCTATACACCCCGGAGGTGGGTCACAGGCATCTTCCCTGACTTGTTCAGGTCTGTCACCTGCTACAGCACATGACACTCACGGAGATATTTGTAATTAGTAAATGACATTGTTACACTAATTATTTGACTTCAGTAAACTGTGGCTGCCTTAAAGAAGTATATGCTATTTGGTTCTTATTTATGGGTGTAATGCTTAGTACCCACAGGGTCCTGTCTGGTGTCTGGCACATTATAGGCACAGGGTAAACACGGCAGATTGACTTGAAAGTCACCCCTGATACTAGAAACCCAGGATCTCAAAGTGGAATCAGATCAACAGTACCAGCATTGCTTTAGAGCTTGTTAAAAAATCCAGAATCTTGGGATCCACATGGTTCTGCATCCCCACTCCCCAGCAGATCCACTGTTTTATTGTCGAGGTATAGCATTTTCACAACAAAATGCGCAGATTCTTGGAAACTTAAGTATACAACTTAATGTGTTACCTCTTCTCAGATCAAATGTAGAACATTTCTAGTACCCAAGAGGCTTTCTTGCTTCCTGTTTTTAGTCAGTACTTTTCCAGAGGTAACCATTAGTCTTACTTCTACTATTATTAATTAGCTTATTAGATTTTCATGTTCTTGAATTTATAAAGGTACCACTATTCTTAATTTTTTCAATGTCTGCATTTTTGCAAAATTCTCAGGTTTCTTGTGTGCACATCAAATTTGAGAAGTATTACTATGAAGCATTCATCCTTCACCCTTGGCTATGTATTGATATCAACTAATGTCTAGACACCACTTCTAGTGATTCTGACTTAATTAGCACTAGGTGAGACCTGGGTATGAGGTTTTAAAAAAAGATTCTCAGGTGATTCTAATATGCAGCCAAAATTGAAAAAGACTGCACAGTGTCTCCTTCAATTCTTTGTTGCTAAACCATGCTTGGAAGAACAATCATTTCCTCTCAAAATGAAACAGATCCTGATTTTTTTTGTTTACTTCCTGCTTTCTTTGTTTCCTGCTTTTCTCATCTCCCACCTTCCCTAGAACCTAGAAGAGATGCACTTAAGCCATTTGGTTGCTGTTACTTTCATCCCATGGGATGAGTGGAGTTGGCTCAGACTGGCTTGCAAGGGTGGAGTGTGCTGTTTTAAAAATTTTTCCCAACTATCCATTCAATAACATCACGAGGACAGCGTACACTTAGCCACACTGGGAATACTTCCACCATAGGAATCAGTAAACACTACCATGTGGATTCTGTTTTCCCCCCAAACTCCTCCTAGAGAGCTGGTCTGCCATTAGCCAGTTACACATTTCCTATAGGGAAACGTAGCTAAGGAGGAGGACTTGAGCTAGTCAAGATAGCTGTGAAGCAGGTGTTCCAAGAGCCTTCTCAAGCTTTCACTTCTGCAAACCTCTAACTTACAATAAGTTTAATGTTGTCAGTGCTTCCAAGCCTTTGAGAATTGCAATACAGACATGATTGTTGTGTTTCCCCCATCAGCTTTGTTGGAAATGCTTAGAGTCGTGTCAGTCAGTTCTGTCTAGTCTTGCTTAGGCCTTCATGCATGGCTTTAATGCCTAGCACACAGACCATATCTGAAATCAGGGACAACTTTCACAACTGTATCTCACTTAAGACTTTTTATTGAATCTTGTGTTAGTCAGGTTTGTGTCATTGTGACCAAAATACCTGACAAGAGCAACTAGAGGGGCTGGAACGGTGGCTCAGTGGTTACAGCACTTGCTTGGCATGTGTGAGGACACAGCTTCGAACCCCAGCACCACGTACACAATGAGTGTTGGAGCAACAAAAGCCACATGAAAAACTAAATAAAATTGATTCTCTCTCTTTTCTCTCACTGTCCCCCCCCCAAAAAAAAAAAAACAAAAACTAAAGGATAAAGGAGGGGGAAAGTTTATTTTAGCTCACAGTTCCAGAGGTTTACTTCTGGGCACTAGATGAGGCAGCACATGGTGGTAGGAGGGCATGGGAGAGGAAAGCTGCTCCCCTCATGGCAGCCAGGAAGCAGAGAGAGGGAAGGGGGATAGGATAAAGGGAAGAGGAGCCCTTCCAGGGAACACCGCCTCCAGTCACCCCCACCCCCCCACATTTACCACTCTTCCCATTGAAGCTAGGATGGACTGATAAGATTACAGCTCTCACAATCCATTTCACCTCTGAACATTCCTGCATTAACACCGGAGCTTTTGAGGGACACCTCATATCCAAACCATAATGCATGTAGATTCCTCTTAGAGTTACTTACTGAACCTGGGTATTTTGCAAGTCTTGAATTTATTTGGCTTCTATTGAGCACTAAATGTCACTGATTACAAAGTAATTCAAGATATCCTGCAGACATTTTGTACTTAAACCTGTAAGGCAGCACTGAAAAAGGATTTATGATTCTTAGTGGTTAAAAAAAGACTTTGAAGTCAGGTCTGTTTTTGTATCTGGCTGTTTTTCTCCTAGTTAGGTGATCTGTAAGTTTCTTGTTCCTCATATGTAAAATGAGTATTAAAAGTACTTGTGGGATTATTGTGAGGAGTAATTAAGAGGAAATGGACCAAATTTTAAACCTGGAGGTCATGACAGATTCATAACAAAGATTTGGGTGAGATATTGTTACGGACTGAAAGCCTGTGCTTTCCCCCAAATTCATATGTTGAAATCCTAACCCTCCATATGGTGGTATTAGCAGCAGAGCCTCCTGGAAGGTAAATTAGGTCATGAGGGTGGGAAGCCTCATCATGGGGATTAGTGCACTTGTGAAAGACACCACACAGAACTCTGCAGCTCTGCTTTTGCCACATAAGGACAAAATGAGGTGTTGGAAATCTGCAGCTCAGAAGAGGACCCTTGCTAGAATCCAACCATGCTGGCACCCTGATCTCAGACTTCAGTCTCCAGAACTGTGAGAAGTGAATTTCTGTTGTTTTTAAGTCACCCAGTCTCTGGTGATTTGTTATAGCAGTCCAAACTAAGACAGTGGTGAACACAGGTAGCACTGGTGGGAAGGTGGGGAAGTAAAACAGGGAAGAAAGCCAATAAAGGTACATCATCAGAAAAATTGCTCTGTAAACAATTGGAACTTAATCCTACTAGAGAATGCTGAGAAACAATGTAGAAGATGGGTCTCACGTTATTGCATTAGAAAACAGAGGAAGTTAGCATATTAATCCATTAATTCCTGTCAGTCATTGTGATGCGGGGTTTTTGAGATGAGGCTGGATTCTCTGCTCTCACTGGTGAATGGAGTCTGGGCCACTACAGATTCCAGCAGCCAAAATAGCTCCCTTCTAGTGTTTGCAGCCATTCCCAGTTACAACTGGGAATTTGGGCTGGCTACAGGTGTCTGCAGCCAAAAATGTTAGCAGCTCTCCAGCTAAAAGCTGGGTGTTGCAGCTCTTGGTGTGGTGGAAATTCACCCCGGGAATTCGGTGCCAATCTTCTGGGTTCTTGTCTCATGAATTTGAAGAATAAAATCCATGGACAACCACGGAAGGGGGAGTAAAAGGAGTAGGATTTATTTAGGAAAAAGAGCAGAGACTCTGCAAAGGGGAGGGGTACCTGGAAGCAGGACACCGTCTAATGGAGGTTAGGCCAGAGGTTATATAGATTTGGGGTATGAGCATAATTAACATTCATGCAAAGGAGGCATTGAGAAATGCATCTACATCATTGGTTGAACCCTATGCAAAGCAGGCATTGAAACTTAGTAGCAGTCATTGGTTAAAATCTATGCAAAACAAGTAGCAATTCTTTCCAAGTTCCCACCTGTGACCACCTCCATCTCTTAGTTGGGACAAAGGTGAGCCTCATGGTCTTTTTGCATTTGAAGGCCCTGAGCAGGCCATGTCAATCACTCTCTACCAGCTACCTCTTAGAGGAGACCATTTTTCCTGTCCTGACTACCTAGCCATTTTACTATCTCTCCTAAAACTGTGTCAATTGTTTCTTAATTCTATGGCACTACAACCTTCCATGTGTATGAGCAGAACAGGATCCAATAGCTAGAGGAAGCCCTCAAGCAAAGAGATGTAGGTGGTGGCTGTTGGAAGGTTACCTGGCATGTGTAGAAATAGTTCAGGGTCAAGGGCACACAGGCAGTCACTGACGTGTTTGGTAGTTCAATAAACACTCAGTAGACATATGGAAGAGTTTCCCATCCAGAAACTAGTTTGTGCATCAATTACTATGAGAAAGGCAGGATAACAGAGTTAAGTCAAACATTAGTTCATCTCTTACTGTTAATCCAAGCTCTAATATTCACAAATGTCTTAGGGCATATATATATATTTTTCTGTATGCACAAACATTGCTGCTTTTGGGGATTAAAATCACAGGAAACCCGTACTCAGTTTTACTTTTCTGCCTTTAGTGCTGGGGACCAGTACCATTGTAGATATTCAACTCTGCATCCCAGGTTTATCTAAAGATGTTGCAACTCAGCAGAAAGACCACAGGCGGAGGACTTAGGAGATCCTTGTGGAGCCTTGGCTCAGTCACTTTCTATTTTTGTAGCCTCTGAAAGGAATGCAATCTCTGAGTCTCTACAAAAAGGAAAAATTGCCTGTCCAGTTATTTTATTTTTATGGTTAGAGACACAGAGCAGTGCTTTGAACAGAGCTTGCTGAGGTCTAGGTGGGAGCAGCCAAGTCTTCTGTCAGCCGAGAGAGCAAGGTGCTTCTGGTTACTTAAGCAGGATTCTGGCAATCACTGTAGGGTTTGGTGACTACTTCATGATTTTTCTGATGATGATTCATCATTTTAGTAATTTATGATTCCTAAAGGGCACCTCAGACACTTTGATGTCAATCAGCTGGTTCCAAGGATTCAGCGTGTTTGTTAACTTCAGCAGCAAGTATGGCTACAATTGCCCATTTCAGTTTCCTCCTAGAAAACTGTTGGTATCAATCTCTGTCATCGTGGAGTATTTCCTTGCAGAACTTCATTCTTCCTCATTCTCAGTTCCAAGGAATGATCATGTCAAATTTGCCCACCACATGCCTACCATTTTATGAATTGAATTCTATTCATATACAAGGTATTGGTTTTGAATTGCTGAACTAATTATAACTGGGTAAATATTTAAGTGAAGACTTTGAAATTCCTAGAATTTTGTGCATATTGTGAACTTTAAAGAGCTCTTTTCCAATAAATTAGGGTATCTAATATAAGTTTTGTAGTTCCACATCAGAGCAAGATATTTATAATATGTGCATATTTTAAAGATGCAATGTGGCATTCTAGCAATTAAAATACTCTTGGTGTGATAAAAATGTAAATTAGTCCTGCCAGGTTTTGTGTGTTAAATTGCAGTGCAAAATTATATATGTTGTAAGAATCATCCCACTGGTGGAGAAAAATAGCTCTCTGTCTCTCTCTTTTCAATATAAATTTAGACAAAGTTGGAGTTAACCAGAGTTAATTCCCAATACACTGAATTCTAGTACCTGAGAACATAAGTATTTACAGCTTGATGATTGTTAATCAGAAAAATCTAAACTTCACCCCAAATATTATTCAATATTAAGATATTTTGGTATTTTCTAGTTTGAAGTTTTAGAAAAAAAAAGGAAATAGTTTGGAAAATAAACATGATAAGGTCATTAACAATACTAGGAAATAATTATGTAATTGTCTCATCCTTTTCTGCTTTTTTTTGGAAGGTTTCATTTGCTCAACTCAGCATTATCTATCACTTTAGCAGAAGCATAAAGTTTGAGAGCATCCATAAAGATAGTATGGGTCAAGAATGTTTCCAGGTTGTATGTGTGTATGTGTGTTTACATATATGCATATGGAAAAGTTTTATTATAAGCCAATTCAAAATTTACTGATTTTATACACTAACATAATGAAATGAATTTTGGTGTTTATCAGCATGTACTTTTTTTTTGTAGTAGGAGTTTGTGTGTGTGTCTGTGTGTGGTACTAGGATTGAACTCAGGGCCTTGCTAGGCAAATGTTCTACCACTGAACTACATTCCTAGCCTTTTCGTGTGTAAACAAAACATGTACAAAGAAATACCAGTAATGTACTACCAATGATCACAGCAACAAAGTACACAAATAATAAAGTAAAAGAACGTTTTGCCAGTCATAAGTCTAGTCATCATAAAGGGAAAAGAAGGAAGGAGAAGTTGTTTATAATAATTTAGCCAACAATAATTACATTTGAGAAAGTAATTACTGATTTTATGGGGCTTTAATCTCTAAATCTAGCCTTCATTTGTTTTGCAAGTTAAAGGACCTGAATATGCTTGCATCTGGTGCATGGAAAGCTAGAGTGAATATAGACTGATTGGACTTTTATGAGTTCTGATATTTTCATTAGCTTATCTCTTGTGGCAAATTTGTTTGTATTTAAGTGTTTTTGCTAAATTAAATTATATGCACAAGACTTAATTAGTTTAAAATGGGTAATCTGTTAAGAGATCTGAATGAATAAAGTTTTAGTAGTAAGACAATTTATCTTATAGGATACATTGGCAAATGAAGCCGATGAGATAGATTTAGCAAATTTGCAGAGCTCTCAGTAACTGTATAAATGGAATTTTAAAAACTGATACATAAAAGTTAGACACATTTATGGGGTACCATATGACATTTCAGTACCTGTATATATTGTGTAATATTCAAATCAGGGTAAGCATCTCTTGCTCCCCTCAAAATTTGTCATTTTTTTATGGTGAAAATGTTTAAAAACCTTTCTTCTATTTTAAAAGGATCCATCTAGTGGAGATGCCTCAAACTGAAGAGCATAGCGTGTTTCTTTGAGTGTGCATGAGGAAGGGGTGGGAGACGGTTAGGAGGCGTCGTCTTTGGGGGATTAGCAATATGAATTTGCTGGATTTTCAGCCTAAGATGCCACTTCAGTTGCATGCTCTAATTGAGGTGTGAGCTTCTTTTATCTTGTGCTACTTTTCACAGTCCTGAAAGGAGAAAGTGTTATGATAGCTAATTATTACTGTATGTCATTTATTACTGTAACAGCAAAATGGTATCTTGCTTGGGCTAATCATTAACCCACCAAGTTGGAAAGATTTCTCCTCAGTGAACTGTTCTGCTCAATAAACAATTTAAGTGCAACTTTGGGGAAATCAGTGCTTTTTCATCTATCTCTGGTACTGTCAGTTTCTTGCATGGAAGAGGAGATGCTGATCTTCAGGCCCAACTCTCCCAGGCTCCTTCACTTGACCCCTTTCACTCCAACAGACTTCAATATTTGCTCAGTAGGATTAGTTTATACTTGATTTGCATTTTTACAAAGACTGTTGTGGAATCTATGAGATAAGTTTCATCTCAGATGGATGAATCAGGATTAATATTTTTTCTTTGTCATCTATTAATGTTTTAGTGTTCAGTGATTTTAAGTGTTGAACATTGATCCCTCTCAGGTACTTAGGAACCAACTGCCAAATTCTTCCCCGGCCATTATACAACCAGGTCATTTCCTTTGGGTCTAACTTGGGAGTAAACATGGGTATGAGTCTTCCCCCTGAGCTTCACTTAATCGCTTTTCCTCATGGATATTGTGTAGCCTGATGTTAGACATAATTTTTCAACAGTCACCTCAAAAGTCTGCTGTAGAAAACACTTGTTCTCTGCCTTTTCTTCTTCCCTTCACTCTCTTAAAAACAAATAAACCCCAAAAATGTTTCTTCTCCTAGAGAACCTCAGTCAGACAGAAACCCAAATTGGCTCACAGTGTGATCCCTTCAAGGGAAAGTACTTTGGTAAACTTTAAAAAAGTTTTCTGTTGTTATTTTTGGGTTTTCATATTTTTGTTGTTGTTGTTTTTAAAGAGGGAATGAAAGAGAATGTGTGTGAGAGAGAGAGAGGGAGAGAAAGGGAGAATCAGTTTTATTTATTTTTTCATCTGGCCTTTGTTTCTCTGACACATACTTGTATATGTGGTGCTGGAGGTTTGAACCTGGGCCCTTGTCCATGCCAGGCAAATGCTCCAACTGCTGAGCCGCCACTCCAGCCCCTGTTGGTTTATTCTTATGTGAACCAAACTTTTTTCTGTTTTTAATTGAAAAAGTAAACCATGGTTAAAAAAATAAAACTACAAAAGGAAGTCTTCCTTCTACCTCAGGCTTCATCTCTAAGTATGGGCTCATACCAGTTAATTGGTGAGGGATTCTTTAGATGTTTTCTGAGGATAGAACACAGCTGTATAGAGAAAGAGTAAGAAAAGAGAAAAGAATGAGAGAGCATTCCTTTGTTAAAAATAGACTAATACTGACTTTCTCTTTTTTTTTTCAGGGCTGAGGACCGAACTCGGGCCTTGCGTGCTAGGCAAGTGCTCTGGCACTGAGCTAAAACCCTAACCCCTGACTTTCTTTTTTTAAACTTACAAATTTACTCCCTTTTGTCCCAGCAGCAGAGGTTGGATATGTCATAATCTGTTTAACTTATTCCTTTTCAGTGGATATTAAACGATCTCATTTTAAATTTATGGCTATTGATTTCACTGTTACAGGCCATGCTGTGATGAGTCTCCTTTTAGTGTGCCATTTCCTCACAACTGGTGTGTTTGTTGGACATGCTCTGTGCACACTGGACAGGTCTGTCCATGCGTGCAAAAATATGTTTATAACTGACAGGTCTGTCCATGTGTGCAGAAATATGTTTATAACTGACACCTTGCATACACAAACAGAAATACTTAGAACCTGATTTTCTTGCTTCACGAAGTACTTTCAGATCATGATGGTACACAGCTACCTCCTTCCCTTCAGGGTCACTTTCATCTCCAGTGGGTGTAAGTGTCAAAGTGTTGACCTGTACCCTGGAGGCATTCAGTGCCAGCAGAACCAGCGTGAGTAGATTTTCCTGGATATGAGCAAACTGGCCTGAAGAGGTTAGAGCCAGTAGCAGTGAGGCTTGTCATAGTCTTAGAATTAAATGTTTGCATCGAAGCAATGGAAGAGGCATGGGGGTAACTGAACCCAATTCCCCTTTGTCAAAGTCAAGGGACTGAGCGTCTTGGAATTGTGTCTCATGCCTGCGTTACTCGCTACGTCAGTCAGTTTTCTGTCACTGTAGTGAAATATCTGCAAACAGTCAGCTTATAAAGAGGGAAGATTTTGACTCACGGTTTTGGAGGTTTTAGTCCACAGTTGCTTGGCCCCATTACTTTGGGGCCTCTGGAAAGAGCAACACGTTATGGCAGGAGAGTGTGGCAGAGCAAGTCATTAGCCTCATGACTGGACAGCAAAGGGAGCAAAGGAAGGGCTGGGGTCCCACTGTTCCCTTCAAGGGCATGACCCCAGTGACAGAAGACATTTCACTGGGTCCTAACTCTGAGTTCCCATCACTTCTAACAGTACCAAGTTGGGGACTAAGCCATGGGTGTTTGGGGATTATTTCAGATCCAAACTGTAGCCCTCATTCATGTGAGGGGCAGAGCCTCCTACCTTACCATCTATAGGGCCTTTTCTATCCCACCACAGAAACCTGTGCTTTCATCTCTGTATTTCCTGCAGATTGACTCCCCTCTTATGTTTTATTATTTTTCTTCATAACCTGACTGATTTTTTTAAATTTGTAGACTTAGAATTGAAAGGGACATTTAAAACCATTTCATTCAATCTCCAGAGCCTGGTTAAAATTCGATAGGCAGTTCCCTGTTTGTTGTAGAAAAGATTCTTCCAACTTCTCCAAGGTCCCCATCTCAATTTGATGATGGTTTCAAAGTGACTGCTAAAAATTAATGATACACCTATTTTTTTTAAAGAGAGAGGGACATAGAAAGAGAGAGAAAAAATCAACTTTATTTAGTTTTTCATGTGGCCTCTGTTGCTCTGACACTTCATTGTGTATGTGGTGCTGGGGTTCGAACTTGGGTCCTTGCACCTGCCAGACAAGCACCATAACCGCTGAGCCACCACTCCAGCCCCTAATGATACAACTTTCTTTTTTTAAAGAGGGAATGACAGTGAAAGAGCAAGAGACAGAGAGAATCAATTTTTATTGAGTTTTTCACATGGGTTTCATTGCTCTGACAGTTAGTTGTGTACATGGGTGCTGGGGTTTGAACCCGTGTACTTGCGCATGCCAGGCAACTGCTGCAACTGCCTAGCCACTGCTCCAGCCCCATGATACAACTTTTGAAGAAAGAAATATACCTTTTTCCTTCCTCTCTCTCTCTCTCCCTCTCATCCCTTTTGAAACATGAAGTGACAGGGAAAAATGTTGACAGACAGGCCTGGCCCTGTTGACGTAGCATGGGGTCAGGGAATGAGCAAGCAGAGACCTTTTTCTGCCTGCAGTGAATCAGATCACACCTGAGTTGGCCCTTTTCTCATTAGAGGCAGGAAAGAGAGAGAGAGAGAGAGATACTGCTTGGTGTCCTTTCTTAGCTAAATCTGCTTCCATGGGAACAGGTCATCTGTCTGAACCATTTAAGCTGAAAGTTTACTGGTGAGAAGTTGGGAAATTAGTAAATATGTATGTGTATTAGGTATTTGTGTGTGCACATTATCTATTTAGATACCTGCGTGTTTGCTGTGTATGTGTTTATACGTATAAGCACCCATGTGTGTGTAAATGCAGGCATGTGTACACATGTTTATGCGAACACACATATGTCCACAATAGATTTTACGATTTTACAATTGTAAAACAAAGCAGAAGTTTAGGACTTTTATAAACCTCCTCCGGGGAGAGAAAAAGAATCAACTTTATTAAAACGTGAGAACAGAAAGTTCTGGCAAAAAGCAGGATGTTTCTCTTTCTAAAATGAAAGGTCTTCAGTGGGGCAATTTCTCTTCAAATACCCACTCTCTACCACAATGAGATTTTAATGACAGCCGGTCCCCTGTCTGTTTCTATGGGGGCATCTTCATGGACTCTGGTTACCATGGTGATTCAGACACTGGCCCAGCCCTGCAGTTTGGATAACATATTTTGAAGAGTCAGGGTAAGGAGCCTAGGAATTTAGATTTTGTGGTGTGGGAGCTTGCTAATCTCCTCTCGTTTCCTAAGTATATAAAAAAAAAATCAATGCTATGCTTGGTGGATTTTTTTTTTTTGACAAGATAAATACTTTTGATATCCCTACCCTTCCCAGGTAATTGCGAAATAGATGTACAGATTAATTTGAGCTTAGAAATAAAAATTCATGCTCATTCCTCCACTGCTAAAACTGTTCCAAACATTCCTTCCAGATATCTCTGGAATCAGTAAATCCCCATTTGGTGGAAACCGGTCAGCATAGAGAGTGGAAGACATAAATGCTAAAATCAAATTGCTTGGGTTTGAATCCCAGCAGCTCTGCTGGGAGACCTTGAGAAAATCAATTAACTTTTTTGATCCTCAGCTTTCCTGTCTGCCAGTGATGATGATAATGGTATCTATTATCTGGAGCCGTACTGAAAAATTAATTTGTTAAAGCCCTATGAATCATGCCTATTTCATTCTAGGGCTGCGTAAGTGTTGACATTATCATCATCACCACCACCACCATCATCATCATTATTTCTGTTATTATGATTACATTCATTTTTGTTGTATAAAAAATTAACATTTATTTTCCATCATACTCTTAGGACTCTTAGGATACTCTGGGGAGAAGAAGAAAAACAATAAAGTATATAGAACAGAGACTAAATAGGTAATTTTTCAAGATCACCTAGAAATCTTGACATATCTGTGACTATCCAGCTTCTTTTTCTTCTCCTAAATTCAGGATTGGTAGCTTTTCAGGTGACTGTGATATCACTGATCAGCTGTATGAAATGATTTTTCTCCAAGTCACCAAAAACACTGACTTTGTGCCCAGTCACACTCTGTTGTTGCAACTAGTTGGGCTTTTGGAGTCAAAAAGCGAGTTAAGGAGTATGTACACATTGGCAGGAAATGAAGTGAGAGACAACCGGGCTTACAGAAGAACTTTGTTATGCCCTAGTTCTTTTTTCAGAAGGATATGAGAAAGTCTTCAGCTTTCTTATAAGGATCAGGAATCCAGCTCATTGAGGCTAGGCTTTCTTTGAGAGCTGTGATCTCAGACCAGTATGTCTAGGACGAGACCATTGGGAACATCTGATCCAACTTTTCCATTTATGCAGGAGGAGGTGGCAGAAGCATGAGTAGCTTTCCAGGATCACCTAGGGAAGAGGAACAAATGCAGGGCATGAACCCTGGCCGAGTGCAGAGCTACCTTCAGAAGGAGCACTGTTAAGGGCTTGAGTCCTAAATGACATTTGGCTTCCTACCTTGGCCATCATCTACCAAAGTCCTGGTCTGAGCTACAGAGATGACCTATTGGCCCATAGACACTGTTAGAGGATGCTTCTCAAACATGAGGGATGTTCTTTGTACCGTAAAAGTAGCAACTTCCTGTGGTGCTCAGGGTTTGTCTTTTGGAATTCTAGTAGGAAAGACCAACCTTCCATGTTCTCAGTAATCCCATCTATTTAAAAGGCAAGGAATGGTCATTGTGGGTTTGGTCAGCATGGTTTGATATTTGTTCTAGCTCTGTGTACTTTAACCTCAGACAAAGGAACTCTGGCTCTGAATGCCATAATGAGATTCCAAGTTCACCAGCTGAACTTGGGGAATTCATCAGAGAGCTATGGACTTTTCTGTCATATTGGAGTATGTACTTGTTGGTGTCAGGGAGACTTTAATGTGCTAGAGGAGTGACAGTATTTAACTTTCAGTATTTTCTCTGCCTTCAAAGATTCTGAGAAAACAGCGTTTACTGTCTTCTGGGAGGAGAGGCATTTCTTTTTGTGTTTTTCTTATGTTTTTGTTTTCCCCTCCCTGGGTTAGGAAGACAAGAAGTTTCCTCAAAGTTCTGAGCTTTGGTTGTTATATACTTTATAGTTTTTCTTCTCATTCTTTTTTTTTTGAGAGGGACAGAGAGAGAGAGAAAAAAGAGAATCAATTTTTTATTTAGTTTTCACATGGCTTTTGTTCCTCCTTCATTGTGTACATGGTGCTGGGGTTCGAACCCACATCCTCATGAAAGCTAGGCAAGTGCTGTAACCATTGAGTGACCACTCCATCCCCTTTCTTTTCTTAAATATATGTTATTTGCAATTCTCTCTTTATCCCTTCATCCAACTATTCTTTCTAAAACATGCATTAAACATTTACCACGTGCTAGGCACTGAACTAATACAGAGGGAACAACTGCAAATCACACTTAAACCTGAAGGGAAAGGGGTGAGAGCGGTTATTGGGACTAGAGAAAATAGCTGTCATACCAGAGAGTTCTGCCTGATAGGAACCATGTCCTCAGCTCAAGTAGACAAACATTACCAACCACAATGATCCAGAAAATTGGGGGTAATGCCCTTGCTCATTCTTTTCTTGGTCTTTACTTCTCTGCCAGTGCCTCTAATTGACTGCACCCAACTAGAAACCTAAGGACAAAAGAGGCACTGATGTATAAGTCAGACTTTCAGGAAATATAGCAAGAGTAGAGAGTGCAATTGGAGGGCCAAAGAAGATATTCAGCACAGTAGAGTTTTATGAATGAATCCAGATAATCCTCCATGGCCCAAAGGAAGACATTTAAACTTATAAGGGGATTACTAAGTACTGTTTTCTCCTTGAAGCTTAATGTACTGGCAGAGGCTTTTTGATCAAATGATATCTTAGGGAATATGAGAAGCAGTCAAGAGGTTGCCATTCCATGTGTGTGAAAGAGAGAAAGAGAATCAATGTTTGTTTAGCTTTTCATATACCTTTGTTGCTGCAACACTTAGTTGTGTATGTAGTACTGGGGTTTGAACCTGCATCCTTGTGCATGCCAGGTAAGTGCCAGAACAGTCAAGCTACTGCTCCAGCCCCCAATTGGTCTTTTTTGACCAACGAAATTCAGCTGAAATGACATTTTAGGACTTCTAGGTATTAGTCAAAGATGCCTTGCAGATTAGTCTTAGAGTGCTTTTCCTGGGAACCTTGATCCATTCTGTAAGAAGTCCAAGTACCTTGAGACTACCATCTTGGCATTCTAGTTTACAGACACAGCTGAGACCCATCCTCCAGGTGTCCCTATCAAGAGGCAGATGTATGAATGAAGCCATCTTGGACTCTTTAGACCATCAGCTAAATTGATATCAGTGGGTGACCTTGTCTATGCCACACAGAACAGAAGAATCATCCAGCAAAGCCCTTCTCAGATATGTAAACATAGTTGTTGTCTTAACCCATGGTGGGGGAAGTTTAGAGGGAAGTTTAAGTAGCAATATGACTGGAAAATGTTTTAACCCTTTCAAATTGAGCCTTTCCATTTATCCTATATCTACATTAACATGGGAAGTTAACACTCCATTAACCCATGCATACATGCTTCTTCAGCCTTTCAATCCTGAGATAAATGTCCGAGTTGGCCTCAACGTGTAGAACTATTGAGTACTGGAGGAGTTTTGATTCATGGAGTAGAGAAAGTGGTAAAGGGCAGAACATCCACAGAACCCAGAAAGGGCAACATGGTGAAGAGTCTAAGTCTCATCACCTCAGCATGCCTTTGAATCAAAGTTTAATTTTAAGCCACTATAAAAAATTGTATTCTCTTTACCCAAATGCTATGTCAAAAATTAAATATTCATGTCAGAGTAAATTCTGAGGTTAGATCAATTTTTAAGAATAAAAAGATACAAGAGGGTGATGTGCAGCTAGTGAGATTTAATGGGGAAAAATAACTAATATACACCAAGCACTCTGTATTGTATTCTATACAATCAGGATTTATTTGTCACTGTAACAAGCCCCAAATTTCAATGTTACACAGAAAAGTGGTTGTCCAAATCTCAGTGACTTAAGAAAAGTGTTTTGTTTTTTCTTTTCCATAGCAGCTGGTCCAGCTGTGTATGTAAGGGTAGTGTATCTCCACTCAATGAAATTAATCAGAGATACAGGATAATAGAGGATTCCCTTCAACATGGGCTTTCCCATCTCTAGGGCATTGGAAAAGGAATGTGGCAACTCACATATTAAATCTAAAACTTCATTCAAAGTTAAATGGGTGTCTTCTCATTGTAGTTCACTCACTCTGTTAGCTTTTCATTGCTGTGACCAAAATACCCAACCCTAACAACTGAGAGGAGGAGAGATTATGTTGATTCATGGTTTCAGAGGTTCAGTCCATGGTCAGCTGACTTGGTTGGTCTGGGACCAAGGTGAGGCAGAGCATCATGATGGGAGGGCATGGCAGAGGAGTGCTCCTGTTTATGGTCAGGAAGGAGAGAAAGAGAAAGAGAGAGGAAGCACTAGTGAGAGTGAGAGAGAGTGAGAGCAAGCATGAGGGAGGGGCCAGGGGTACACAATAAATCCCCTAGGGCAGCCCAAGTGACCTACCTCCTCCAGCCATACCCCAGCTGCCTACAGCTACCACCCATAGTCAATTCAAACTAGTGTGGTCTGATTAGGTTATATAGTTCCATAAGGTAATCTTTTCATCTCTGAATATTCTTGCATCAACACAGGAGCTTTGGAGGAATCTCTTATGTTCAAACTGTAACACTGGCCAAAACATGAAATGTGGTTGTATCCAATTTGAAGAGGGAAAGGAAGAAAGAAGTTTGTCTGGAAGAGGGAAGAATTAAAAATCCTTAATGTATAGCACCCATAATGATCACACATATTTATTATGGGGCAGGCACTTTACTAGGCATGGCTCGCTGAATTCCAACAAAACTTGATAATTTTTTATTTCAGTGCTAGGTGCTAGTGATTGAACCCAGAGCCTCACATATGCTAGGCAAGAACTTTACCACTGAGATACACCTCCAAATCCTAAATAAAAGTCCATTGTATAGGAGGAATATATTTCTACAGAGATAAACAACACTCCCTGATCACATAACTAATAATAGGAGAAAAGAAACTAGAACCCAGGTCCTCAGGTCTGATTCTACAGTTCTTGCTCTTTTTATTTTATTCTTGTTTTTTTCTTTCTTTTTTTTCTTTTTTCTTTTTCTTTTTCTTTCTTTTCTTTTCTTTTTTTTTTTTTGACATGGTGCTTATTAAGCATACCCATGTCATTTAAGAACTAGAAAGGACAAAAGGAAATAAAGAGATTTTATAACTGTATTTGTATTTTTGGGTCACTTTCATCTTAATAAGCCACTTTGCTCCTCCTCAGACGTGTGCTCTAAAGCACAGTGAGATGATTAGTAAGTTACAGAGTCCCCACTGTGTTCAGAGTGCTGTTCTTGGTCTGCAAGGAGAAGAAAAGATCAGAAAACAGCCTCCAGTGTCCTTGTAGAGTTTATTATACCCTGAGAAGAGGAGACAAACATTCTCTTAAAAAAAGCCTTGCAGAGTCTGCTTGCAAATTAACATCACAGTGTTTCTCTTGATGCTTGAACAAGGTGCTTTATAAAAATTAAAGATTTCTTTTATATAATGAATAGCAAAATCTTAGAATTCAGTTATAAATATATGCTTTTCCAAGCAGGGTTAAGAACAGTTTAGAACAAGAAATATTTTAAATTAGGGACTATTTGAGAATCTGCTGAAAGCTCTTCTCTCTCCTAGAAAATACATTTTTACACAACGGGATTTTTTTTTTTAAATATAGTTTCAGAGTCTGCACAGATGCATTTCCCACCACAAAGCCCATCCATTTGTTTAAGATTGGGTTAGGTAAACATTCAATTACCAATGCTTAAGTTCTTAGAATAGCGCCTACCAAATATTGTCAATTGAATGAATGGAAAGGAAAGAGGGAATATCTGAGATATATTAATTCTGTTTTTCCTTGGTGGCTGTCACCCAGAAGGATGGTCTTTGCTTTTCACTGGGGCATCTGAGCACATTTTTGTGATAGTTGTTCATAGCATGTAAACAGGACCCAGAGGAACTGAGAAAAGACTAATGTTAAATGAAAATAAACCAATAGACTGATTATAATTGTCATATTTGGCCATTAGAGCAGTCATTGAAACATGCAACCACTTCAGAGGAAAGGAAAGATGTCTCATCATCTGCTCTCGATGGAGCATCTGCTGAGCACTAGGCACTTGTTAGGTGTGGAGGAAATAGAAATTAGCTGTTAACAGAAAGGTGAGCAACTTGCTATGGGACAACTGAAAGAGGCAGGGATTTTGGGAATACATGGAGTTTGCCAGGTTAGAGGAAAGGTCTAATCAAAGGGGAACAGAAAAGGCATGGACACTGGCATAGGCATGGAACTTTGAGAACTTCAAGGAGGTCAATGCTTTTATTATTTTTTTTCTTTGAGTTGGAAGATGATAATGCTGTCTATGAAGGATGGATTACAATGGTGAGAATAGTACTAAGAAGCCTGTTAGGTGGTGGGCAAAGTGAAGCTGTCCTACAGAGCCAAGGGTATTTTTCAATGAATATTACCCCTATAACATTGATATCTGCTACCATGCCTTATATGTAAGAGGCAGTCAAAAAAGCATGTTGGATGAATGAATGAATGACTAATAAGTGAGGCAATCTAGATTTGGCCAGTTGGGATAAAGATAAGTTAATGAGTTGAGAAACATTTAGGAAGTAAAATGGATAGGACTTGGTGATGTATAAGGGAGAGATAAACGGGAAATTGTTTGGAGATATTTAATTTGTGTGACTCTTGGAGATGTCACCTCTGTGGCCTCTACTCTTTTACCTAATGTTCTTTCTTTAGGGCCATGATTTAAGGATTGCTGCAAGGGACCTGAATCTGCTTTAATCCTATGTGTTCTGCCTTTAATCCTCTAGGTTTGTCTCATAAGAGAGAGGAATACACAGCCAGGAAGGGATAAGAGAATACTTTTAGAGGACTATTACATGCCTGTTTTTAGTGACATAGTATATTTCATGCATATTTCAAAGACTATCTCCTTTCTTTTTTTTTTATTAAGAGTTGGGTAGTTTTATAATCATAAGTGAGTATAAAGTAGAAATATGCTGTGCATTTGATCGTAAACAATAGTTACCCCCATGTTGCCCACACCCCAGTCTCTTGATTCTTTTATAGTATGCTAACAAATATAATTGACAAATATAACTAATATAAATATATATATAGTATATATGTATAAGATTGTGAATTTTACAGAATTAAATGATTGCATACATATATTTGACTTCTGGGGAGGGTAAAGAATATGCTACATTGTTGGTTGTCTCCCTAGATCCCACCCTATCTTCCTTCACTTTCCCATCCCCTGCCTTTCCTGCCTTCTCCCCCTATATGACAATGGTTCCCCTAGATTATGTGTTGCTATGCCCTTGGTGGGCCCAGTAGGACTATTTCCTTTCAACTGGAGACCACTCACTGAAATGGCTCTATCAGGATACACACCGTGTAAGAGACCTGATTCTTGTGCTTGGGCCTTCTGATGTTGCCTGTTTGCTGAGCACAGCTTTGGATGGGTTCGTGCACCAGGCATTGGCAGACCTGTGTGTTCTCAGCATCACTGGAAGGTAACTAGAGTTACTGGTTTTTCACTAGTAATCAAACTAAAATTCACAGTGATTATGTTACCTGCTTCGGGTCATGGAGGAACTACTGAAATTCAATTGTCTAGGATATAAGAATTAAATTCCTGTACAATTCTGTGAGTCAATTACTGTAAAAAGTTTTTGTTTTAGTTTCTTGTTTTTGTTTATTTGTCTTTGTTTTTCCTCTTTCCACGTAAGTTTAGCTAGGGAATTAAATACAGTTGCACTCTATGGAACCTTCATTAGTCAAACTACTCTCCTTGCATCTATCCCATTTTATTAACTATAAGATCTTGCAGGTTCGGGCAGTGTTATGGTCTTAATTATTAATTCCATTTTTTTCTGCAGAAGATTTGAAGCTCTGCCTCTGACCACTTCTGTGGTCTTAGAGCAGTCATGAAATATTTCTGGATCTCTGCTTTCTGTGATATCTGAGTTTGCCTTATCTATCTACAAAGTTTTGACTATAATAAGTTACACTTCTTGTTCTTCTGATATAAATTACAGTAATGAGATTGAACTATTTAAAATCAACTCCATGGATTGAAAAGTAAGTCAAATATATCATGAAAATAAACACTGTCAGAAGATATCATCAACATTTTTCCATGCAATAAGGGTTTCTGGGATAATATGATTACATATCCATTTTATGCTATTTAGCATAAATGTCTCTCTCTGTCTCTCATATGCCTAATACAGTGAACCGTAGGGCTCATAATTCTTTTCTTTTCAAAACTATTTTTTAGTCATTTTAATGATGAGAATCTTTAGAAGTACTCAGCAGTGTGACATTTTACTTGAATTTGTGATAGAGTTTTAGTATTTGGATAATATATTTCTTAAAATAATGGGGTTAGTCATTGAAAGGAAAGTTCTGTTGGACATTTCTTTTCATAGCTTCATGTTGTAATTCAGGGCACTGCATTATGTCTTAATGTGTCTGGCTTTGCCTGTGAGTGGACATCTGGGGGAATCGGGTGAGTCAACGGAGTAAATGGGATCATCTTAAATTGTAACCAAGCCGTTACTATCTTCTGTTCTTTTCCAAGGATTCATCTTTGTGTTCTGGTGTTATAAAGAGTTGAACAAAGAAGCTAGACTAAAACATAGGTTTATTTTTTTAAAATAGAGTTTTTTCAATTTTCCCACTGTTCGGTAGTCTGATGTATGTTTGACTGAGTTACACAGTGGGCTTTGAATGAGAGATTTAAGAAGCTGGTATTTCTATCTTGGTGCTACTTCTTTTCAGCTCAGGCATATTGGCCTGGGTGATTGGTCATCTATTCAGAGTTTGAATTCTGGTCCTAAGTGATTCAGGTGGCTGGGATTTTTTTCTCTCTCATGCATCTCCCAGGTCCCCCATAGCCTAGATGTCATAAAATTCACAGACCCATTTTCCCATTATTTGATGATTATGAAGTCTCCATTGCTTAGTCATAGTTCATTCCTTTGGACTTCAGGACTCATTACCCCAAATCCCTCCAACCTTATTTTCAAAATTGTCAGACTATTGGTTAAGGTCAGAGGGCTTTTGCCTTAGTCACAGCCTGTGGCCAGTTGTGGACTCTGGTTGTACTTTATGGAGGCTTCACTGTTTGAATACCTCACTTGCATTTTGTGAATTATACAAACCTTCTAGGACTGGGGAGTATAAGGGGTCTTATTATTAACTCCATTCCCTACACCACAGAATTGAAGTTTAGAAAGGTACATAAATTGCCAAGGCCATACACAGTTGCCATACAGTCCAGTCATCACTGTAGGTCTCTTATTTCAGAGGCTGGAATAGTGTGGCATTCCCAAGTGTCATGTGCATCACAGTCCCTTGCTAATGCAACTCCCAGGACCTGTTGCCACAGTTTCTGAATTAGTAAGTCTGGGGTGGGAGCCTGGAAATGAACATTTCTAGCAAGCTCCCATGTGATGTGGATATGGCTGGTCTAAGGATTGCACTGTGACCTCTGTGTGGTGTACAAAATTGAATTTAAGCCAGGCACCGTGGAGCACACCTGTAGCTCCAGCAGCTTGGGGACTGAGGCAGGAATATTGCAAGTTCAAAGCCAGCTTCAGGAACTTAGTGAGGGCCTATGCAACTTAGCAAGACTCTGTCTCAGAATAAAACATAAAAAACAGGATGGGGATGTGTCTCAGGTTAAGCACTCCTGAGTTCAATCCCAGGTAACAAAAGAACAGTAACAACAAAAATGGATTTTTGGTTGGGCTGCCTGGATTCAAATACTCAAGGGCAAGGAACTGGGGGGAAAACTGCTTTATCTCTGAGTTACTTATTTCTCATCTGTATCTTTCTCGTAGAGCTGTAGCAAGGATTACATGAGATGAAGCATTTTTAATGCCTAATAGAAGACTTGGAGTCTAGAAGTAACTATAAAGTTACTCATTGTTATTATTCTTACTAAATCACACGTTTTGGACTTTTCTAAAAGTCTTCCTCATTCTTGGAGACATCCTATGTTCTGTTTTTGAGGTCCCATTATTTGCTTGTCCCTCCCATATCACTTTCTATTGAATTCTGAGTTATTCTTGTTTTCCTTCTTCAGTTACTGCTCCTCGCACATGTTTTTCTCCCCTCAACCACAAGTGCATTGTTTAGACGCTTCCACTCTACACGGATAGGATAAGACTTCCAACTTTTTGACTTTGAGATTCTTGCCTCTTCAACTTTAATAATCTCCAGATGTCTTCTGCCTCATCCAGCTTCTGACACAGAAGATGGCATGAAGTCATTTGACTTCAGAAATCTTCTAGAATAATCTCCTTGAAGATAGGAGTTATGTGCAATAAATCTCTGCTCCTCTGTGGAGCTAAAATGTCTCCCACAGTTAGCAGGCTTCTGACAGATACCTGGGGAGCGAATGGCTAAGTGAGGGATTTGGAAAGCATGAGGTCAGAAAAGCCCTGACCCTGGCTTATTTCCCCTAATGGCATTTATTTAACCTGAGTTTAAAGGCTTGCATTAGAATGAACTTGTAGATATGTACCTTCCCAGTTACCAAGCTGCTCTCCCCTGGACAAATGCTTGCTTATTCAACAGCTTGATAATACCTTTTTTTTTTTTTTTAATAGGGGTCTACTTTTCGAGAACCTGGTGCGGAATAGAGCATAGGCTAGGCTTAGTGTACACTGTGGACTGTGAAGAATTTTCTTTTTCAAAATCCCCTGGGCTCAATTTGAGAAGCTATTATATTTGTCCCAAGATCAGGCATGGAGACATTATTATCCTTTGGTAAGGGCTGCTTTTGTACAGTTTGGAGGGTGCCCTAGATGTATTCTGACAAGGGCCGGGCTCCAGTGGGACGTGCTCTGATAGCAGTTATGGATGTCAGCAGTTTCTCCCGAGTTCCAGTGTGGGCCTATTTTGCATCCAGGCGCAGCCTAAGTAGGACATAGTGCTGTGCTGGGAGAGAATCCCTCGCATGCAAGATGATCTGACTCCCATCCTGGTTTAGCACGGCTCCTAACAGTGTAGAAAACAATGGTGGCTTTAAAAAATGCTTGTTTTACTCAGCAATTAGAAACAATGATATTGCAGCCTTTGAAGGTAAATGGATGGCTATGGAAGAAATCATGCTGAGTGAAGTCAGCATAACCCAGAGAACCAAGGGTCGAATGTCTTCACTCATCTGTGGAGGCTGGAGCTAGACCCTGGCCATTGAGAAAGGAGGTCTAGTATCATGTTTTAAATCTGGATAAATTGCAATGTTACACAACCTAATACTTTTTTAGAGATGTTATGGGAAGGGGAAGGGAGGGAAAAGGGTGGGTAATTTGGGGGGGGGTTCTTGGGGATAAATCTAATTTTCAGAATCTATATATATATTATATTATTTCGTTAGAAGCTTGTGTGATTGTTCAACAAATAAATTTTGGAATAAAAAAATGCTTGTAACATGTATTGTTACTGATGACAGAAGTATCACCATGTTTATGACAAAATATATAAAAATTTAAGGAAGACCATTAGAGGATTAAGCACTTTGGAGTATTTCATTTCCTTCTTTTGCTCCCCTTGCTATCTTCTTTCCTTTCTACCTCCCTGCTCCTTCTCCCTCTCTACTTGCAAACAAAATTAAGTAATAGAATATGGTGATGTTTTCATTTGTCGACCCAAAGCATTTTCTCATAATATCTAAATATTCATCAAGAATTTAACTTTTTTCAGAATTTATATATATTATATTATTTTGTTAGAAGCTTGTTCGATTGTTCAACAAATAAATTTCTGAATAAAATAAAAAAGAATTTAGCTTTTACTGTCTACATGATATTAAATTGGGTAGATATATTGTACATTTAAAAATAATGCTGCTTTTTGGATATAGTTTTCAAATTATTGGTATTATAATAAATATTTTACTGATCTTCCATCCATCCAAAGTTTCTGTACATTTGTAATTTCTGTTAAAAGTTAAATAAAATTATGATTTTCTTAGATCATAGAGCATGGGTATGTTTTGCTGTTTCATGCATTTTAGCTTACTTTTTTATGTGATTCAGTTTTTACAAATAGTTTTTTTTTAATTGTAGATGGAGACAATACATTTATTTTATTTATTTATTTTTGTATGGTGCCAAGGATCAAACTCAGCGCCTCATATGTGGTAGACCAGCACTTTACCATTGGGCTACAAGCCCAGCTCCTGTAATTCATTTTTTATGTGTAAGATTTGATTGACTGATAGAGACATAGGAAACCTCAGAAAACTAATATTCACTACATTAAAGAAATTGACTTGGTCATCAAAATTATGCCTCTGTGAATCCCATATCTCTTAAGTATAAAAAATACATCCAGCCAATAAAGTTTGAATGCAAATTTCATTAAACCTCAATGAACTAATAATTACATATATTTCACATATATTTCAGAGAACAGAAAAAAATTTAAAAGCCACCAGTATATTTTAAAGACAGGTATTACCTTGTTACTAAAAGCAAATATTCACAGTAAAATAAAAGAATTTTATGGCTAATTTCATTTAGGATAAAAATGAATAATTCCTTTAAAAACTAGCATTTAAATATTCTGGTACTTTTAAAGTATATGAAGACTATCAGGAACAAAGGAAGAAGAATAGATTGGTTCTCCTCTGTGTGTACGTGTGTATGTGTACATACTTATATATGCTTATTAATATCTAAAAAGGATTAAAAGAAAAATATTAACATTGTCTCAATAGATATAATACATTTTATCCTGAGGGCTCCAGGCTAGATCACCTGGAAAACAGACCCTGGATTATAATGTTGACAGGTTGAGAAGTAGGAATCCCAGCAGCAGTGACTGTGAGGAGAACAGGTAGGTGGGAAAAATGTGTAATAATTGTGTGAGTGCATTGGCCACCACTTCCAAACAGTGGCAGAGATATTCGGTGGCAGGTCTTCAATCTATTCCCTGGGCTAATGGGAACACCTCTAAGAGGTCTGTAAGCAGAGACTGCACCATAGAGGACTGGGAAATGTATCTCCCTGGTTCTCTCCTGGTGACCAAGGTTCTTTTCACAGAGATCTAGTGCTTCTATACATTTAGCAACTTGGCAACTGCTCCAGAAGCCAGATTCCAAGCCCTGTTGTGCAACATTTCAGCTAAGCCCAGAAAGAGACAGGAGATTCAGCCAATTGGAGTACCAACCAAGAGAGAAAAGAAAGAGGCAGCACGGGGAAATACAGAGGGCCACCAAAACATACAGGCAGTATATATGCAGAAGAAGCATTGGATGCAGTTTAGCACTTATTTATGATAAAAAAAAAAAAGAAAAGAAAATCTCTGCCACTAAGAAAAAGAGAATTCTATAACAAGGGCAAATAAATCTATCCAAAAGCTATGGCAAGTTTCATATTGATACAAGTTTGGTGATAGTCCCATTAAGACAAGTATAAGGGCTGGAGTGGTGGCTCAGTGGTTATAGTGCTTACCCAGCATGTGTGAGGACCCAGGTTCAAACCCCAGCACCACATATACAACTAAATATCAGAAAAACAAAACCAGATGAAAAAAATTCTCTCTCTCTCATTCTCCATCCATCTTTAAAAATTAAAAAATAAAAGTGTAAGACAAGGATGCCCACCTTCACTGCTGCTATTCCACCTTGTCCTGGAGATCCTGGCCTTTAATACTTAGAAATAAAAAACTAGGGTTGGGGGTATAGCTCAGTTGTAGAACATGAATTTAAGTGTGTGTGGGGCCCTGTATTCAATATCTGGTATCAAATAAATAGGAGAAACACTCAAGTCCAGTCCTTAACCATGTGATTACAAGGGAGAAGGGTTATGCCATTTCTAGCTAGTGACCGTGTGCTCAACTAAAACTAGGGTATGTGAAGTGTAGCCAGGGTGAGAGGGGGAGTAGCCTTATCCAAAATGAAAATATGGCAAATAAATGTTTGATTATTATTAATAGCTTCTGCCACACCTATACAGGAATAACCCCAATAGAATCTATTAACAATAATTGAAATAATAAGAGAGCTCAGAATAGTTCAAGAAAATCATTAGCAAAAATTTCAGTAGGGAAACCCAGAGCAACAGTTTGAAAATA
The DNA here is from genome assembly GCA_004027875.1 of Aplodontia rufa. Lineage (NCBI taxonomy): Eukaryota > Metazoa > Chordata > Mammalia > Rodentia > Aplodontiidae > Aplodontia > Aplodontia rufa. The sequence goes on from PVKS010016863.1 coordinate 28,974, forward strand.
TTATGAATAAGCATATAAATGACAATATAAAACTACATGATACCTAGGAATAAATGTAATCCTCAAAATGTAATATATTCTTGCAGAGAAGATTGCAAAACATCTCTTAAACATATAAAAGAAGACAGTAATAGATCCTTTAGTGAGGCTAATTCTCCTCAGATTAATTTGGAATAGTGATGTCATTCTAATAAAACTTCCAACTGAATTTTTTTTCATTAAAAAATTAGGTTTGCTAGGTCCTAACCTTGCATTTCCCTTAACAGTGATGATTCAGTATTAGCTAACTTGGTGTTCAAAGTCACTTTGGAGAACATAACTACTGCAAATATAAGAATCAATTGTGTACTCCATAGAGAAACTCATACGTGTTCAAGGAGGCATGTATCAAAGTGCTCGTTGTAATGGTGACCGTGTGCATAGGACCCTAATGTCCATCAGCAGGGGAATGGGTGAGTACATTGTGCTATATCCAAACAGCGGAACACCCTCATGGTGCTAGCACGTTGGCGGAGGAATGCACAATAAACATAATTATATAAACTATATACTATGTTAAAAGGTAGTAAGCACCGCAATGAAAAATAAAGCAGACAAGGGAAGCAGTAGCAAATGAGTCCTGAACTGTGGATTGCTTTGAGATTTTAAATAGATTGGCCAGGGAATGTTGCCTTACAAAAGTGTAAATAATAATGTGATTCTCTCTTTTTATTTCATGAGGTAGAGCTTCTAGAATTTATTAAGCAGTCATTATGATAGCAGATGTTTTTATATTTTCCTGACTCAGAATCTAGCAAATCATAGATAATGAATAAATGTTTTCTATGCCTTAGATGTTCCACCTTTAAATATCATTTACCTCATTATCCCATTTCTATCTTCTTTTAACCTTTATAGGATTTGATCGAGTGGTCATATTAGCTGTGTGTGTCAGATAGGGTCCTCCAAAAAGTATAGGCCAACATAGAATGATATATTCAAGAGGTTAATTTGGGGAAAATGATGGCAAAGAATAAAGGTGGGGAGAGGGTAAAGGAGGTAGAAAGAGCTTTCAGACCCACCACGTAGGAAAAGAAAGCAGAGAGAAGGGCGTTGAACTTCAGAGCAAGTCGGAGAAGGTTCACTAGGCAATGAGGAGCTCTAGAGCAGACTGCCCTTGACGGTGGTCAGCATTGTGTGTGAATGGCTCATCTCTAGTACCGGATCCATTCTGGGTCATCGGCTGGGAGGGACTCTGGGAAAGTGTGGCCTCAAGCCATGAGGATTTGAAGGCATGGCAGCTGGAAGAAGGCCACCGATGACCTTTCTTGCAATGGATTTTTTTTTTCCATGAAGATTTAGTCACCACAGTGTGGTACAGGACAAGTCTTGTTATCTCTCTCAACTTCATTTGAAAAATGGAGCTAATGTCATCTTCATCACCTGGGTTTGGGAGGATTAAATTACATAAGATTATCTGGTATGGACTGTGGCATGAATGTAAATGACTCACCACGATTTTCCTTCCCTTTATGCATTAGATCACGCTGTGGGTCACATGCAGGGCAGGTTCAAGGCTAAAACCCAGCCAGACTCCACATCCAGCACACATTGCATTCAAGCAGGTACTTACGTAAGAATTGATTTCCCGTGTTTGGAACTAGGGACTGCAAGAACTCTTTATTCTATAAAGCTGTCCATGGAGAAACATCTGCCAGCCCTGTGTGTGGACATATGTGGATTTTACTTAATTTCCTCATTTCCTACTTTCCATCGACACATCAGAGAGAAGTGCCAAGCTTCCTTTCTCATCATTAGATGCATATTGGCATTTGGAGCTTTTGGAAGGATTATAACATTTCTAGCACTGAAATATTCATCTTCGAGAAATACTATCTTAGGAGGAAACAAATTAAGATGTAAATTCGTTTCATTTAAATCTCACCACTTCCACCACACAAACCCACTAAGTTGACACAGTCAGACTGGAAATGGCTCCTTTTCTCTCGTGTCATCTGAAGGGAGGTAGAGGAATAATAGCTGCTTCTTGTCCAGGGCAGGTGGCCAGCTGAGGGTCTGAAGGGAACCCTGGCCTTTACATTTTCCCTGCTGCTCCTGCTGTTGTGGCGAGGGGAATATTAATAATACTAACAGCCAGGAGCAACCTATGGGCAGGGAAACCCTTAAAGTTACACAGTATCCTATGGCTTCTCAGCCATTTGTCACTTGCTTTTCTGAATGTTACTTGAGAGCAGAGCAGCCCATCTCTCCCCATACCGTGAAGTCATTTGTCATCTTGTCATCTTCCACCCAGGTGTCTTCTCTGGGCTTTCCCTGTACAGACTCTTTTCTGATTGAAAGAGGGAGGGAGAGAGGGAGAGAGATAAAGAGAGAGAGAGAGTGAGAGAGAGAGAGAGAAAGAGGAGAGAAAGAAAGAGGTTCAGCTTTGCTATATTTAGGAGATAAATTTTTGGCACCTAGTTAACCTTATAGTGCAACGTTAGACCTGAAATTCCGTTCTCTAAATATTTTTAGTACTGATAATGGCTAGGTGCTAGAGACCTGGTATGGAAAAAAATCGTCCTTGTCTTCAGAGAGGAAGACTTAGAAGCAAACAAGTTCCAACCCACAGTAATAACTGTGGTGGGACAGAGAGGACAATGGTGTGGGGCGTGTGTGATGGATATCTTGAGTACATCAGGAAAAGGGTGGCAGGAGGAGGCGCTGACCAATGGGAGCTTCAGATGCTAATTCTGGACTCATCACGTGGCTAAAATGACAGGTGAAGGAACAACTATTGCAGTCAGGAAATGGGAACCAGTGTGGTGAGTCTGAGAGACTGTGAGAGGTGCTGGTGGAACACAGAACAAAGAGGGGTGTGTTAGGAAATGAACCAAGGATTGGGGCTAGGAATCAGAAAGAGAATTTGCTGTGTAGATCAACCAAACAACTTGATCTTCCTGAGGTCAGGGATGGAATCCAGGGTAGGGGAGTTAAGCAAGGAGGGTAGACCTGAGATCACTTTGGAGGTTTTAGAATGATTCTGTGCTGGCAGAGGAAGGTGGGTGATCTGGGAGAAGGCCTGGAGGCTGGGAGCTGGATTAGGAGGCTAATAAAGGAGTCTGGGAGTCCAAGAAATGAGGAAGATAAGAACTGGTACAAATGACAATGGCAGTGGAGAGAAAAATAATGTAAGGTTGAGCTTGAATGAGAAATAATAATACTAATTAATAATAATAATAATAAATAACAGCCATATGAGCAGTAGTAATAATGATTCATTTTTATTGCTGTAGTAACATTTACTGAGCTCTTGTGCCTGCACCAGGTAGGCAATGTGAAAGGTGAGCACTTTTCTCATTTGTGATAACCTTATGAAGTATTACAGGTCCATAGTCGCTTAGCCCTGATTCTGAAATTTCTAAAATCTTGAAACTGAAAGTTTTCCAATCTTATTTGCAGTACAACTTGACCAGATTTATGAACTCACCTCTTGGAAAAAATCTGACCTGAAATAACAGGATGCTATTTATAGACTTTGTTTACATCACCTAATATATATATCCATACATTTTGATGTAGCAATCTAAATATGTTTAATTTCATGATGCTGCCCAAGACCCTTCTGAGGCACATTAAAAAATAAAGTAGATGATACAATGCCCTCTGTGGTGTAAGAAATTGTATCGTATATCCATTTTATTACCTTTGTAAATTCCAAAGATTATGGACTTTCATAACACATCTGACCCCAAGGGTTTCCAGTGAGTGATTGTGGACCCCAGATTTCCACTCTGAACTTGGAGGCACAGAGAGGTGGAGCAATTTGTCCAGAGATGCACAACTAAATGGTGGTGGAACTAGGGTGACAATCTGGGATTTTTGGACTTGAAAGTCTCTACCCTAAGCCCTGATTCTTTGCTTGGCCTGGGTTGGCAGAAAGAGATTCTTTAGATCATTTTATAAACAAGGAAACTGCTGTTAATTTTTCTTTTCCTCTGACTATGAAAATGCTTTACAGATATTAAAAGAGAGAAATAGTTTCCTTACCAAGTTACTCAAGTGAATTTTTTTGAGCACAGAGTAAGATGGTAGGGTGATGGAAGAAATCTCTGTGGATGGAGATTGGTTGCCAGCTTAGGGAGATTCATTAGGTAGATAGAAAAGATTTTTAAGCTGCTCAGTGACATGGGGCTCCAGTCAAAGGAATCAGGATAATGGGGCTGGAGCAGTGCTCAGTGGTTGGAGCACTTGCCTGGCATGTACCAGGACCCAGGTTTAAACCCCAGCACCACATACACAACTAAGTGTCAGAGAAACAGAGGCCAGAGGCCAGATGGAAAAATAAATAAAATTGATTCTTTCTCTGTCTCTCTCTTTACTAAAAAAAAAAAAAAAAAAAAAAAAAAAAAAAAAAAAAAAAAAAAAGAATTGGGATAAAATCCATGTCCTTACTCTTTAGCCCAGCAAAATAGAGTAACAATTCACAGGCATTTGTTCAGGGACACAAGTTAGAAATAATCCTGCCAAAATTTTAGCAGTAGTAGACTTTGGGTGGCAAGATTAAAGATGATTTTGCCTTGATTCTTAAGCTTTTCCATCTTGTTCTGAATGGTCACTTTTTAATTTTATAATTAGATAATATGCTTTTAATTTTTGTGTTGCAAGTGATAGATTTTGAGGTGGAGGAAGCTGTAAGTGCCTTGTAAATAAGTATTCAATAAATATTTGTGCTGACTTGCTCAATTGATACACTACTTTTTCGTTCCATTCACTAAGGGCTCATGAATATTAGAAAGTGCAAAAGTAGAATTTTTGTCAGCTGCTTGAAATTGTTTAATATTTTCTAAACTATTTTTAAATAAGCTGTAGCTGTCCATTTTATTTTATATTTTAATAAAGAGAGAGGGAAAGTAGAGAGAGAGAGAGAGAGAGAGAGAATCAATTTTATTTAGTTTTCCATGTGGCTTTCGTTGCTCTGACCCTCCACTGCATATGTGGTGTGGTCCTGGGGTTGAACCTGCATACTTGTGCATGCTGGGCAAGCTCCATAACCACCAAGCCACCGCTCCAGCCCAGCTGTCCATTTTATTGTGGTAACAAATTTTAAAAGAAATCAAAGGATTTTCAAATTATAGTGGATTGTTTGGTAAAAAAAATAAAGAAATACATTTAGTGTAACCTTTTGGTAAAAAATAAAGAAATACACTTAGTGTAAGCTTTCAGTAATATGGGAGGACTTAGAAAATAATTTGGCTCTTATCGTTGCTTTATTTTACCTGTATTAGATCTTAATAAAAGAACAATTGTATTTTCTTGTCAAGCAAGATATATTATGACATTTTGTAAACATTAGGAGTAAAAACAAAATCTATAAATCACAGAGGATAATTTTTAGTGAACACCTAACTTGTGCCAGGATGATCAAGGGACTGCTATAGTAATTGACTTAATCTTGATTTTTAAAATATTATACCTTCTGAATCAGAAGTTTTAACTTTTCTTTAATCTTTCATCAACTCATCTATATAATATTTTGCATTAAAGTAACAGTGAACAGTCACAGATGGACTGCATATTTTTTTCAGTTCTCTTTGGGCCTTAGTTTTCCCCTTTGTGGTTGGAATAATAGGATCTACTTTTTAGGAGTATGCTGTTAAATGTTTAACAACTAGCTTTAAAAAAAACCCAGAAAGACAGGGAAAAACAGGAGTCCTCATTTATAGTGTTTTCTAACTTCTATGGTATCAGTATTTCCACCATGGCTGGTTTCAAGCCGCCATTGTAGCATCAAAGTGTGGTAGCAGCATTTCCTCCCTCTCCATATACAACAGATGCAAATAATCTTAAGAGCACAGATCTTAATGTAGTATAAATTATTAGGATATGATAACATTTGAATACTGATTACCTTAGGTTTCAATATAATTTTAAATCTATATAATCTAATTTTAATAAGGACTCTGACAGCTAACTTAGAAAATTCCTGAAAATTTAGCAGTTGGTGCTTGGAGCCAGCACAAGCTAACTTCTACATTCCACTTCCTAAGTATTATCAAGATTAAAAGGAAATCATTAATGCTAATAGGGCCTTGGAACAGCACAGGTCCTCCATAAATCTTAATTTTGTCTCCTCTTCCTTTATGTTTTATTAAGGCCCATCCTCCTCTCATTTTAACACCATCACCAAAGACAAATTAGCTTGATACGTTATTCAGAATATTCAGGAAGGCTTGGTAAGTGTGATCCACTTGGTTTCCTGCAGTCTTCTGAGACAGGTCAGCTTGGATAGGAAGACAAAAGATGTTGGTGTCTACATCTGTTCAATCTCAAAAGACCTGTATGCTTGGTATTCACTGTGCCTTCCGTCTAAATCAATAGTGCTTCAATTCCTCAACTGAGAGTTGAATCAAATTGTGGCTTTATTCAGCTTCAAGGGAGAATTCTGGGAAATGTTTCCAATTGTAGATTGGAAGCAAATACATCCCACTAATTTTGATCTTGTTTTTGTTTTATTTATCTTCAACTTTAAGTCACATAATTAGAAGTCCATACATATCGGAGTTCACATATTTTCCTTTAAAACTTTTATTCTTTTCAAAACAATAAAGTAAAAATGTAAAAAGGTAAACAAAATTATAAAGATGAAAATGAGGTAACTCATAATTCTGCAACTCAGAGGCCACTGTTAACTATTTGGCAAATTGCTTGTTTTCTTTTCCTTGTGTATGTGAGTTACATTTTTTGATAACCACAATTAATCTTGGGGATTCATACATTATTTATGAGTGTTGGAAGCAAAGTTTCATCAAAAGCATAAATCTACCTGTTTTCTTCTACAAACCATCATAATCTCTTATTTTATAATTGAGCTATGAGAAATTATACTTGCCAATTCAAAGTGTCATTATTCATATTATCCTTTAAGTATAGGATTAGAAAACACACACACACACACACACACACACACACACACACACACACACGTCTTTGGGACAGGAAAACGTTGGTGCAGACTCCAGGTATGTTACTGCCTGGGTATCACTTTGGAAAAGTTAGTTACTCAAATCTTTGTGCCTCATTCTCTTTACCTATAAACTGAGAATACTATTAATATCTAGTATTAGATATTAACACCTGGAAGAATTGTTAACCAGATTTGATGATGAGATAATGTATTCAAAATGCAAAAATCTTAGGGTATAGTTAGTACCTAATGAAAGACAGTTGCTATGATTTTCATTATCGATGTCCCCAATCCTACCAGTTGGAAGCCAGGATGGAATGAGCCACTCACTACAGAAGCAGTAGGCAGAGGATGAGCTATGGGAATAAAGTGCATATCATGTCTTTAACACTGTACCTGATACAATCTGAGAGCAATGTTTAAGTGTTTGCTATCACTGGCTCTAGCTCTTGTATGAATTAATTATTAACCCATAATTTATTATCCAGATTGAGACAGTTTTGAAGATGAAAGGGAATTATCAATAATTTAGCTTGGACAACAGGTATAAACCAGTATTGTCTGGGTCAAATCAGGACAATCCTAGTCTGTCTCTCCATCTACCCAGTGCTGCCAATGCATATACTGGAACTAATTTCTTAAAATCACTCCAGAGTTTCTTTGTGAATGTGCAAGCAAATATAAATACATGGTCTTTAATTTTTTCCATTTCACAGCAAAGACAGAATTTTCTATATACTGGTTTGAGCATCATTTTTCTGCTTAACCACAGTACATCCTAAAGATCATTCGGGATTAACACAGACAGTCCTGCTTTATGACTTTTCTTCTAACAGTTGCATGGTATTCTATTGTTTGATATACCATTACTTATTTAACCAATTGTCTACTGTTGAACTTTTAGATTCTTTACAATATTTAGTTCCTTCAAGTCATGCTGCAGTGCATACTTGTGTACACATGTATGGAGATGTAGAATTGCTAGGTCAGTTCTTTTTTTCCCTGAGAGTTGTGATACTGAGGAGGATCTATATTGTTATTCTTATAATATCTTGATACTTATAAATTTATGTAACACCATTTTTTGTATACTTCAACAGAATTATCAGTAGCGACAGGAAACCTTTTGGCTCTTCTCTCTTTCTTCTTCCTCTCTTTTACCATCTGCTTTTAGTCAATAGTATTGTGTGTCTTACTCATTAGCTTTGTGCCATTAAACATGACTCCACTTTCAATATTTGATTCATCACTTTTAAATGACACAATTTTATTGTTAGATGCTTTGTGTGGGGAATTTATCAATGATCTACTATATCTCTAAATTTTTTTCCTTCTTCCCTCTAATTTCTGCTATTTGAGCATGCACATGGTCAAGGTAAGAACATATACATTCTGTCCTGGTACCCAAAGCTCACTTGATTTTAGTCTTAGTGGGAGAATTAAATGTACTTGGTACTCTCTTCCTTTGCCTTCATCTCCTTAGTCATTTCATAATTGGCTAAAGTTTGTCTTCTAGTATTTTCTTAAGAAAGGGTCCTACAGAGGCTGGAGTGGTGGCCTGGTGGTTACGGCGCTTGCCTGGCATGCGCAAGTACACGGGTTCAAATCCCAGCACCCACGTCCACAACTAAGTGTCAGAGCAATGGAAGCCATGTGAAAAACTCAATAAAAATTGATTCACTCATGGACTATGATTCCTTGGAGAGGGGCCTCATATCCAGAATCTAAAAAATCCTCAAAAACCTCAACTAAAAAAACACAAACAACCCAATCAATAAATGGGCCAAAGAGCTAAATAGAAACTTCGCAATAGAGGACATTGATCAAGCCAATGAATACATGAGAAAGTACTCTAAATCACTAGTAATCAGAGAAATGCAAATGAAAACCACATTAAGATATCACCTCATGCCAGTCAGAATGGCAAAAATGAAGAAAATAAACAATAATAGATGCTGGAGGGGTTGTGGAGAGACGGGCACACTAACACATTGTTGGTAGAGCTGCAGACTTGTACAGCCCCTCTGGAAAGCAGTGTGGAGAATCCTCAAAAAATTAGGAATGAGACCACCATATGATCCTGCTTTTCCTCTCCTGGGTATTTTTCCAGTGGATTTAGAGTCAGCACATTATAGTGACATGGCAATATCTATGTTCATAGCAGCTCAATTTACAATAGCTAAATCATGGAAACAACCCAGATGTCCCTCACTGGATAAATGGATCCAAAAGCTGTGGTACATATATACCATGGAATTTTACACAGCAATTAGAATCAATGATAATGTGTAATGTTACACAACCTAACACTTTTTTGGAGATGCTATGGGAAGGGGAAGGGAGGGATAAGGTTGGGTAATTTGGGGGGGGGGCTCTTGCGGGTAAATCTAATCTTCAGAATCTATATTCATTATATATTATTTTGTTAAAAATTTGTATGATTGTTCAACAAATAAATTTCTCAATAAAAAATTGATTGTCTCTCTCTCACTGTCCTTCTCTCTTTAATAAAAAAAAGGAAGGGTCCTACATATAATATATCCTTAATTCATATAAATTCACTAACATTGGCCAGTGGACTTTATAGCTGAAGGATAGTTGGCAGGTATTTAAAAATCCTTGGCTCATTATTTCAGTCTTTGAAAAACTTTATAAGTGTGGCTATATTGTCTTCTGGTATAGAATTTCCCCATCAAAAAATCTGATGCTAGTCTTATGGATTTTCATAGTTGCCCACATAATTATATGAATTTTACTAAGCGCTGTCTCAGAATTGACTGTTTTTGAATAAGTTTCCTGGTATGTACACCACCCTTTAAGTAAATATGCTCAATGCTTTTATTTCAAGAAAATTTTCTTGATTATATTTTTAATTCCTTATTGTATCATCACATTATTTAGTTCCTTACTTTTATTCATTGGGAAGTCTCAGTATGCACAGGTTGGATTCCATTGTTTTTTTTCTTATTTTTTTTCATTGCCTGTCTAGTCTTTCTCTTTATTTATATGCCTTTTTCCTCCTTTTTCTCACTTCTGGTCTCCATCTTAATAACTGCTTCCTGTAGTGCCTGCTCTTCAGAAGTCCTTTCAAATTCCATCTTCATCTATGATTTTTCACTTTCTGTTTGCTTCCTGATTCTACCAACTCATTCCTTTTCTTCTTACAGTTTTCCTATCTTTTTTCCCTATACCTTATATTTCTGCTCTGTGGTCTTTTTTAGTTGATATGATCATTTCATTAAATTTCGAATTTCTGTGATAAAATATTTTTATCACAGTTTTCCTGTGCCCTTGATTCTCTAATGATCATGCTTTGTCTATGTTTTCCTGCTCTTTTCCTTGCATAAAAAATATTTTCCATGCATCGTGTCTCTGTCAATTCACTTTTTGTTCCTTTTTCATGATCAAGTTGAATTTCCTTGAATTAGTTATGCACAGGAAATTTCTCTTTGAGGTAGTGAAGGTTCAGGGTAAATTTATAAGCACTCCAGCCCAAAGGTTCTCTCCTTTTCTGTTGCTATACCAAGTGACTCATTCCAGTGCTTCTGAACCTCTCTCATCTTCTCTGACCCAGACTCAGAACAGCAGGACTTCTGCTGCCACCCCTGCCCACCCACCCACATCCACTGTTGCAAAGTAGAAGTGCACCCTTTGCCCTTCAGGTGAAGCCCTTACTTTTAAGTGAATTTTACTGATCCTTTTAGAAAGCTGAGTTCTCTCATCACTCTGTTTATTCATTTTCCACCCTTCCCAAAACAGCTTCTGTTTGCTCTCAGTAGCTTTGGCAGCTCTTTTATATGTTTTGAGGCTCTGAGGATTAAATCTGTCTCCTTGTCTCACTAAAAATGGAATTTGACAGTTTTCTTTTTATTCTCTTTGTACTTTTATCTGATTTTCATGAGGAGAAGAGTAAAATTGTTGACTTAAGCAGCCATGATCATATCAGATGCCCTGAACATTATTTCTGTCCAAACAAAACAAACAAAGAAAAACAGGAGAATCATAGTCTAGGACTACGCGTTGGCTGTACAACCTTGATCATCCCTGGGTTTTCTTAATGCATAAAGGTCAATTTTTACCCCTCTGTTAATCCACACATCCCCTTTTCCAGATGCAAAATACTGTCCCTTCTCAGCACACACACACACACACACACACACACACACACACACACATACACACATGGATTTCAAGTGGGTGTTCCCTATAATTTTCTAAACAATGAACTTCTCTTAATCTTCATCTCCTGCCAATATTCTGTCCTCCAACTTGCCTAGAATGACATCTGGTTGAAGCCTTAGGATAGCACCTTCCTCATAACCTCATCAAAAAAAGGCTGTTTAGCAAACTCACATTATCAAGCTATTCTATCCTCTCTGCTTATCTACTGGTCACATTCTTTCAGTCATCAAAGGCTGGGCTCAGTTCTTCTCAGCTCCTTACCTTCTGTTCTCATCCTAGAAAATTTGACATATGTTTGGACAGTCCAGTGAGGACTCTGATCTTTCATTTCCTGGTCTTCTTCCTATTTCTAAGGCTGCCTGCTCTTTTATATCTCATTTATCCTGTCTTTCTTGCTCTTGACTTTGGTCACCAGGGCAATGTGCCACATTTTCAATATTGCTAATTTAATCATCCCACTTGCTCAATTGCTTCTATACAATGATTCTGTGACCTTGTTCAGCATTGATTCTTCCAATTTCTCTGTCAACCCCTTCTTTTTTTATTCCAGTCCTATCTACATTGTATGCTATTGGCCTTTATTTTACTTTCTCTCTTTCGCAAATGCTGTCAACTTCCTTATTCTTCTTCCCATCCATTTCTATTCCCTGACTATAGCCCAAATATGCCCAATTACATGCTCACATTCAAAGAGCTATCTGAAGGCTACTGGAGAGTCAAGCATTGGAAAAGAATGACATCATTATCAAGTTCATAAGCACCAACCACCCACTGGGCCCTCAACCAGATTCTGCACCCATGATCCCACCCACCCTGATCTTGTTAAAGTGACTGATGGTCTTCTAAATTCAAATAATCACTTTTCATCTTTACCTTAAATTACTTCATAGCAGCACTTAACATAGTTCTATCAAACAGAACTCTTGATTTGCATCTCTGGCTTCTGTATCTTTTCCTTCCCAGTGTCTTGTCTCTCAGATTGCTCATGCTATGACTGTAGGAGCTGTTTTGCAATCACCTAAATTTCCTGATCATAAGTCCCACAAAGCTTGTAAGTTTTTCTCCCAGAATACTTCTCAAACATACCCATTTGTCTCCTCCTTCTCTGCTTCTCCTTCAGTCCAAGCTTTCATCGTTTCCTGACTTGATTGTTATACTGACCTCCTCACTGTTCACTTCCCTGTTGCTTTTCCCCCAGTCCATTCTTTACAGTGCTTGAGAGTGACTGTGAACCTGCATGGTGACAAGTCCCTTGCCATTGCATTGAAAATCCAAAACTTTCAACATACTCTAGGAGACATGACCTGACCCTCTACTGCCTCTCAGTCCTCTCATTCTTCCTATTGTCCATGTCTCAGCCAGAGTGACTAACTCCAAGCACCAGGAAGCTTGGAGACTTTCATATGTGTTCTCTTTGCTTGGAACTGTGTATGTGACTGGCTCCTCCTCAGCTACAGATTCAGCTTCAATATCTCTTTCTTGAACCACACTTCTCTGACCTCAAACGGCATCCTTCTTATAAGACTTCATCACATCCTTTACCCTCCTTCATGACCTATGTGGAAGTGAGTAGGTACACATTTGTAATCTTATGTACTGTGTTTAATGTCTATCTTTTCCATGAGAGTAGGGCCCATGTCAGTCCCAGTCTCCACTTGATCAGTACCACCTTGCACAGGTGTACAGAGTATGACATAAAGCAGTAGCTCAATAGATATTTGTGGAATAGATGACTGGAAGGGAAATCAGACTAACCCTTGCTTTTACACCTAGGTATTTAGTAGCTTGATCTGTCACCTAACAGATAGCCCAGGTTCCTTTCAGGGTTCTAAGCTGTGTGACCTTGTAACTGAACCAGCTTGTTTTATATGAGGCCTTTCACATTGTTGACATGTATACACTCCTGTTCACACTGCTGACCTTTGGCTTGGAGACCTCTTATTCTCCTGTCCAAACTCCTTATCTGATATGTGAACTCTTTCTGATATTTACAGCTGCACCATTTAGGAAGGCTCTTGAACTTCCCTGTCCCTTGTACATTGGAGATGTTGTCTTTTTATTGTGTTAGCTATTGCCACATCTGATTGGTGTTCACTTATATCTCAGTGACAAGGTGGTAATAGAAAAAAGTAGTCTTAAAATCCAACAAACTTTGACATGTAAGAACCAAGGGAGTTGTTTCCTCTTTCTTAGTATCATAGAATATCAGAAATGGTAAATATCTTATAACACTATATATCCCTTTGCATAGATACAAAATTTGAAGTGGAGAGTAGTATAGTGATTTTTCCAAGATTTCATGATTGCGTGACCTCTATGTCCACTACGGCTAACATTAGATTACACTTCTTGGAATTTTTTTTCCAGTTGCAAAAATGTTAGAGAAAATAAAGTTGGGGATGAAATTGGGATAGGCACATTAATGCTGTTTGCAATTAGAAAGTAAGACTCAAATTCATCATCTCTCAGAGTTGAAAAGGTCCTCAGAAGACCTATAGACCACAAATGCTGGTGGAGGTCCTAACACACAGTCACTGGACCCGGGGATATGATGCTTAACATTGAGATAAATAGGGATGAGCATTTGTCTCTTATAGGTGCAGTTGTTCTTGGAAAAGAGTGTTGTTGATGAAAAGTAAAGTTAACTCTTTACCTTCTTGTGGAAATCTCAGTTCCTCCCTGATTTTTTCCACATTTTTATTGGTGCATTATAATTGTGCATAATGCTGGGATTTATTATTACATATTTGTACATGTGCACAATATGACTATGTAATTTGCCTAATAACACTCCCCAACACAACCCCTTCCCTCTCTTGCCTGGTATTTTAATTAAATGGGGCCCAAAATTTCTTCTTTACTGCTTCAATTTTCCTTTCTTATTTTACACTACTCTTATTCTGAGACTGGGTTTTGTTCAGGGGTGGTTGAGTTTCAGGTGGTTGAGTTTCTTATTGCAAAAGATCCTACCTGTCTGTTAGTGTGCCTATTTCTCCAAGAAATAGGCACACTAACAGACAGGATGACTCCACC
>PVKS010016864.1:0-43123 GCA_004027875.1 Aplodontia rufa
TCTTCCCCCCCCCCCCAAATCATTTACTGCCACACTAAAATTTTCTACAGCCCCAACATCCCTCTCCTCTTTGAAGAAAGTATTTTATCTTCCACCATTTGGATCTTCTTTGAATTTCCTAGTTTGTTTGTTTCCTTGTGCACCCATGTACACTAATACTGTAGCAGGAAAATGAGGGTCAGGACAACAAGGTTTGGAAGCAACACTTTAGCCCTGGCCCACAGGGAAAGTTCCCAAAATCAGAGCCCCAAGCACAGCAGGGTTTTTACTTTTATACACAAGCAGATTTGAGGTACATCAAGATATTTCTATTGGAGGGTACATTTCACAATCCTTATGTGGGTTACAACCTTGTTACCAGCATAGGGACTCAACTCACACAGCTTAGAGACTTTTTATTTTACCAAAGTCTAAATGGGGATTTCTCTGCCCCCAGTTCTCAGTTCTAGGCACCTAGTGCACTGCCCTGTGTTAGCTCTTGCAAGCCTGTGCGGTTAAATGTCAGTGAGCAGGGGTGCTGGGTGTTAGTGTTCAAAATTGCAGGCTGTCTACTCTCAGGCTTCCAAAATTTGTCTATTCTGTTGTCACATTGCTAAAGTTTTCCATTGTGTCCTACCACAATACATCTGTATGTCTTTTCTCTTGAGTCTGTGCTTATTATCAGTTTATTTCAGTAGACTTGAATCCCTAGGAGAGGAGTATGGTTCAGTTCACCCCTGCAATGGTCCTAACTATTCTGCCCATGTGGATAAACATCTAGAAACAAACAAACAAACAAAAAAAACCTCAAACTCTCCTGCAAAGTGTCCAGCCCTTCTGCAATTCCATAGGCAGTGAAAAAGAACCCCTGCTGCTGCACAATCGCATCAGCATTTAGCATGTCAGTGTTCTGAATTTTAGCCATTTTAAAAGATGTGTATTGTATCTCAGCTTGTTTTGTTTTGCCTTCTGTGTATTTCTTTAGTATGGTATCTGTTTATATTTTTGGCTCACATTTTAATTGGGTCATTTGTTGTCTTACTGCTGAGTTTTAAGTATTCTTTGCAAATATTGGATATCCATCCTTTACCAAATGTGTGATGTACATTTTGAAAATAGTTCCTCCTACTCTATGGCTTATCTTTTCATTTTCTGAGCAGTGTATTTTTGAAAGCAAAAGTTTTAAATTTTAATGAAGTCCAATATATCAACTTTTTCTTTCATGGGCCCTGCCTTTGGTATTTTATCAAAGATGTCATCATCAAACCAAGGTTTCTTAGATTTTGTCTTTTGTTGTCTCCAGAAGTTGCATAGTTTTGCATTTTATCTTTGTGCTGGTTCCGGTTCATTTTAAGTTAATTTTTCAGATGGGTGTAAGGTCAGTGTTTAGATATACTTTTTTGAAGTGACTGTTCCCTCTTGTTTTATTGATTGAAAAACTTATTTATTCTCTGTTGGAGAATCACATGGGCTGAAATTGCTGTGGTCAATTGTATTGGCTTTCTATTTCTTTCCATAAATTAAATGTGAATATTACTTGGTTAAGTGTATTATGAAATTTTAAATTCAGACCACATTTGTACAAGGATGTCTTTACAACTTTGTAATTGAATAGGGTGCTTTTGTCTTCAAGTCAAATGAGAGCATCCTAACAACCTCTATTTACCAGATTACTTAGGAAATTGATTTCATCTTCTTTCTCACTGTGGGTAATTAGACACAATCTGTGTTTTGTTTGCTTACTTATTTCACCACTTTCTTTTCCCCAGCCATAAATTGCTATTGAGAATCACCATTTCTGTGAATGGCATTTAAATATTCATCAAGAAAATTCTTAATACTGGTTAGGTTTCAGTAACTGAGCTGGATAGGAACCAAAATATCCTCAGTTGCAAGCTGATAGTCAGAAACTTTTCATTTTATATTGCAGAGCAAAAAAACACTGGCCAGGAATGGGGAGGACTTCAGCAAGTCTCCACCTCAGCAAACAACTTTGTTCTAACCCTGAGTTAAATTCCAACAGTACATAGAAAAACTTAATGGAACAAAAATTGTGAACCAAATTAGAATTCTCTTCGGTATTTAATATATTTTTATATTCTTTCTTTAAAGTATTGTATTATAATGGTATTTAAACATGCTTTATGAAATTGGTATATTTTCATATTAGTGAATCATGGGTACCATATACTATGAACAATGTCCTGGCCTATTATTTAATGATGGCTGAAGGATTATTGACTATGAGGCCTTTCAACTGAGGTAACAGAAACAACTGATGGGTGGTGAGGTTTAGAAGGAAATAAATGCTGTGCCTTACCTCATGGTTACTTAGCAATTGAAATGATCTTTCTTGTGTTCATTTTCTGGTGTTCCATTTGGGTTTTAAAAAATGACTTATCTTGATGGGCATAGCGGTGCATCCCTATGATCCCAGCAGCCTGGAAGACTGAAGCAGGAGGCAATCAAGTTCAAATCCAGCCTCAGCAACTTCCATGAGGCTCTGAATAAGTTACCAAGGTCTCAAAAGGTATGGTGATGTGGCTTAGTGGTCAAGCACCCCTAGGTTCAATCCTGATACCAAAACAAAACCCTACAAACAAGCATAACTTATCTTAGCCAGCTGTGGAGGTGCACACCTTTAATCCCAGTGACTCGGAATACTAAGCCAGGAGGATTGCCAGCCTCAGCAACTTAGTGAGACCTTCAGAACCTAACAAGACTCTGTGTCAAAATAAAAATAAAAAGGGCTTGAGATGTGGCTTAGTGGTATAGCACCCTTACATGATCAGCACTGTAAACATGTTGGGGGTGAAAGGGAAGACAGAAGTCTCAGAAAGCAGAAAATCTGCCTTTGGGAAAATTTGCCATTATGATGCCATATTTGAAACAGTTTGAATAATAAATGAATATAATAATGAAAATAATAAATGAATTGATAAATTACTGGGTATATCCACTACAGTGGTGATAAACACAGTTTGTGAGGGTGGAATAATTAGGGGGCGTTTCATAAAGGACATGACAAGTGCACTAGTGCCCCACTCCCACCCCACAGGAAGTATCTGTTTTAGTCCACATGATGTATGAAGATGTTACCTTTCATGACACAGCAACTTTGAAGATAGGCTTCAGAGCAGGGAGCTTGAGAGGAGGAGATTTTCCTAGATTGTTTGGGTGAGCTCAGTTGAATTGCCTGAGCCTATAGAAATGGAGAACATTCCCTAATTGTAGTGAGAAGATGTGAAAATATAGGGAGAATTAAAGATGTGACTGGTTCTGCAGATTGAGGAAAGGGGAATGAGCCAAGGAGTGTGGATGGCCTCAAGGCAAGGAACCAGATCCCTCCAGAGCCTCCAGAAAGGTGCACAGCCCTGGCGATTACATGATTTTTAGCCCAGAGACCCAGGTAAGATTTCTTACCTAGGGAACTGTACGATAGATGTGTGATGTTTTAAGCCACTAAGTTTATGGTAATTACTTACAGATGCATAGGAATATTCATACTGAAGAGTTGGGATTTAAGACTTATTTTGGATTTGAATAATCATTGAAAAAAAGCAGAACCGAGATGCAGGCCTGATTGTGAAGTGTTCCTGGCCCAGAAGCAGACTGGCATGCCTGGCATGCAGGATCAGGCTGAGGTTAGGCAGCAGCAGCTGAGGCTGCTGCAGCTAACACTGAATCAGGAAGACAACATGTTCTGACGCTGTGGAGGGGCACACGAGCAGCCTGATGATAACAGCAATTTTTTCACTTAACTACCTGGGACCCCAGTTGTCTGACATTGCAACTTTTTACATGTAATTGATGATCACCATATTTCAGAACATAGAGGATGTGAAGAGGTCACTTGCTCCAGGACTCTGTCTTAATATGGGTGGTTACTGTCATCCTTATGAACACAATAGCTTAACTGGGAAGTGGAGGATAGCCATCATTTGCCTTAGTCACCAATGCAGTAGTAACTCTAAAACGCAGACTGATGGCACATTTATGTGAGAATCTTCAAAAGGGGAGAGACTCGAATTACTGACTCTATAAGTTGAAAAGATTACTTAGTACCTGTTCCACTGATATAAAGTACTTTGAATTTTCACTTTCATATTTAAATAGCTCATTGAGCATACAGAAAGCTTAGTTTTTCTTTGTAGATTAAGCTCTTAAATTCCAGAGGATGTGAATAGCAGAAAAACCTCTTGATCTCCATGATGACTTTCTATTCTTACTTGAATTTCCTAGTCAATGGATCACCTATGATTTTTTCATATGTATTATTTACTTATCTAGCCATAGACAAGATGAAGTATCATCCTTTGAATAAATGAGTTAAAGAGATTAATCCCATATTTCAACATTTGTCAATGTTATAAGAACAATCTTTAACAGCAAAAGAGCGTCAACTCCAGTCATATATTGTGTAGAGAGAGAATGCCTAAAATATGCTAATGAGAGCTTGTTGTTACACAGTTATTTATGGCAGAAGACACTGATCTTAAGTATGATTATAAACACCATTATGTATTAGATGCCATTCATTTTGTTTTTCTCAGTCTGGTTTGAGGACCCAGGAGATTATATATCATCTCAGCATGCAGTCAGCACAAAATCTGAGCTAGTTGAAACACTGAGCACATTGCCTTTAAAAAGACTTACTGTTCTTAAGAATATGATCATTCAGGAGGATGTCCTTCCAACCTGTATACTGACATGCCTGCGGTCATCAAACCTAGTATACTACTCATAGGCAGGTGATAAAGGGTGGAGGAAGGATCTGTTTTTGGAGTAGGTCAAACATGGATTTAAATTTATTTCTTTCAAATGACTTCCTTCCTTCCCTGCTTCCTTTCACAACTATTTACAATTTTCAGGCCATTAATAAGCTGTTCACTGCTAAGCAATTATTAAACCTTAATTTCTACTTTCTAAAAGCACATGGTTAATCATGCACTGCTACTTGCCATGAGATCTTATTTCAATTGTTCAACTTTTCTGAGCCCCTAACACTGAGTCCAGAACTGATGAAGGGTGAACTAAAAAGTCACTGTCCTTGTCCTTGATCCTGAATTCTTTGCCAGGGAAGAACACATCTTAAAAATAGCTTCCACATCTCTCTTTTCCTATGCCAACCACTTTGAATGATGTGCTAGGGTTGGGAAGGATGAGCTTTCTCCGTTCCTGAAATTCCACCCATGTAGAGGGATAACTATAAACTTCACAATCTGGTACCCTCTCTGCATCATCATCCATTCATGCCTGATTGAAGAGGAAGGACTTGGGCCCCAATCCTTCTATTTCTTTCTGGAAGCAGTCTTTTGGGATTGAGAAGCAGCCTATCTCAACCCACATTGTAAACTCTGAAGGTTTTGTTCCGGGAAAGAAGTATATGTGGTCCTTCTCTGCCATTGACATGGTGGATTATCCAATTTTATTATGGTGCTCATTATCAGAAAGTCCACTAACCCAGTGATAAAAGCTAAATCCTCTGTCCTTTGCTACAAAGCTGTTATTTTGTTGCCCATCTGCTTTCTCACTTTGTTCATAACTCAGATGGGGAAAAACAGTGATTTTTACTGTGCCATCATGAATTCCATTAAATGATAATTATGGTTTCCTTGGGACCCTTTTGCAGAAAATACTTTTAAAGTGCCACTCAAACCTATGGGGGTAATTCACAGGCCCCTCTTTGCCTTCTCTGTGAGAGAGTACCTGTTGCATAAATCCTTCATCCAGGAAGGGACTGTGAAAGATCACATAAGGAAGCTCCTCTATGTTATCTCTTTCCTTGCTCAGATGAATGTCCTGGTTTCAAAGGAGTTGTCACAGCTTCCTACTAAATTTCTCAGTTACTGCTTTTAATGGAATCATTGTGTTTTGGATATGTAATCATTTTTAATTTGTTACAGTTTATGACACCCTTGTGAGGGTAGGAAATCTTTATTTTGCAAATTAGGAAAACTCCAGGATGAAGGAAGTGACTTGCCTAATGTTGCACGGTGAAACTGAGAATTAGCTGGTGGACATGGAGTCAGGCTAAATTAGAACTCATCAGTGAGCTTTCTCTTAAATGAAATCGACCTGGAGATACTTCAGCAGGAACAGCTGAAACTTTTAAAATGTGGGGCAGGAAATTTGACTTCTTGTTATGCTTCTTATAATTCAATATTGGATACAACACAGTCTTTACTATTTATTTATTTGTTTGTATCTTTGTTTTATCCAGACCACTATATAGTAATAGGCCTGGAAAAGACTAAAGACTTTAGAATGCTTATTTTTATCAATTGTTGGTGTAACTGATGCAAAGATTTGTAATTTTTTCTTCTGATCATCATCATGTAATGTCCTAGTGTATTGTAACCAGCTTTTAATAATTGTGACAACTTAAATTTTTAGGAATTTTGCAAGCCAGCTTTTATTTTTTATTTTTTGGAGGTCTGATCTTATTTATTTGTCTTTCTTAAAAATTCTTATTTTTGACTGGATTCAGGTTAGAAGTAGAAGCTCTCAGAGAGGACAGCCTGCATCTCAGCGATCTGTTTCTGGCGTTTTTCTTTGGCTTCTTTCATTCTCTTGGCCAAAAGTTTGGTATATTTTGCAGCCTCTTCCATATTCTTCTTAGAAGCTGTTTCTTCAGAGCAATACGTCAATGCTTATGTTGCAGGACATGTGGAGTGACTAGACACTGAATCTTTGGGGCTTTGGTCCTGGGTTTCTTACCTTCTTTGTTTAAGGGTTTTCTGACTACATATTGGTGGACATCATCTTCTTTAGAGAGATTGAAAAGTTTGTGGATTCTACTAGCTCTTTTAGGTTTCAGGCCATGAGGCACAGTAGTATCTGTAAGTCCAGGAATATCCTTCTCTCCTTTTTTCTTTACAATAATCCATTTGAGAATGCTTAGATTGGCATCCACAATACAACCTGGAACAGATTTGTGCTTTCTCTCTCCAGTTCTCCTTTATCTGTAGTAGCAATGTCCCTTACTCAATAGCAGGCCAACACGGCCATGGGTCAAGACACCTTGCTTCATGGGGAAACCTTGTTTGTCTTTCCAGCCACTGATTTGGACCACGTAACCCTTCCATTCTTCACCCTGAGAGTCAGCAGCTACTTCAGTGGCCATACCTTCTTGTAAAAAGTACGAAGTTTGCGTTCATCCCATTTCAATATGTTTCTGGCAGCCAGTGACTGGGGAAGGAGATATTCAGCTTCATCTTGGCGCAGCTGATTGCCTACAAGGTGCCACGAAAAGGAGGCACAAGCCAGCTTTTAAATATGACCATTAGTGAAATTAAAGCATATAAACTGAAAAACTATTTTAAACACAAAGAAAATAAATGTCAAAGGTGTATTTTCCTATGACCTCAGCTTTGAGGTTGGATGATCTGTGGTACCCTGGAAAGTGAAAATACTCTGATTCTGTACTGTTGAACAACTCTGCATTTAGTGATTTCATGTTAGTAGATTGAATTCACATTTGCTGGGAATATTTACACCAAGGAAATTGGCAAACACTACAGTTCAGAACTTGTCTTGTTGCTTTGTTTACTAGGTAGACTTAAGAAAGTAATGGAAAAAAACAATAAATGTTAAACTTCAAAGTATTTTCTATCACTCTTAATATTGTAGCTAGCTGCCCGCCATGAGGAAACTTTCAGTTTTACAAAACTATTACTCAACTCAACAAAAATTTTACACTGTGTTGGAAAATTTCCGTGAAAAATGTTCACCAATTGAAAGCAGTTTTGCTATGAATATATGGATTCAGCAAAAATCAGCAAAAGCATCCCGTGAGAATCAATTGATATGGAATTTATAATAAATAGCATTATATATTTTATTATTATTTATAAATTATGATTATGCCTCCTCTTTATAAGTAACATTTACATACACACACACACACACACACACACACACACACATTTTTCCCAGAAAAATGTAGTGGGTTGAAAATAAGTAATTGTTAGTAGTGGCCCTATTATACTTTGGATCTGGAATGTTCCCCAAAGTTCATTTATTGAAAGCATAGTCTCCAACACAGCAAGTTTAAGAACTGGGACTCATAGGGCTCTGACCTCATCAGTGGTCAGATTGACAAGTGAATGGACTATTGAGAGGTGGGACGTACTTGGAGGAAGTAGGTTACCAGCAGCATGCCTTGAAAGGGTTTATCTTTGCCCCAGCCTCTTCCTCTGGCTCTCTGTACTTCCTGGCTGCCTTGAGCTGAGAAACTTTTCTCTGCTTCACCCTTCTGCCATGATGTTCTGCCACATCTCAGGCCCAGAACAGTGAAGTTGACTAACCATGGACTGAAACCTCTGAAACCATCAGTCCCACAACTTTCCCTCCTCTAATTTGTTCATGTCAGATATTTTGGTCACAGCACTGCAAAATGACTAACACATGCCCCAAAAGACATGTCTAATTCCCAGAACTTTTAAATATCAAATAATATGGCCAACAAATGAACATTCCCTAATTGCAAAGGTGTGATTCAGATAAGGAATTTACAGAAGAGGTGCTAACCCTGGGTAATCTGGATGGAATCTAAATGCACTCACATGGCTCCTTATAAAACAATCATAGAGGAGAAAACATAGGATGAGAAGGCAATCTAAACAAAGAAGCAGAGACTGCAGTGATGAGCCAAACCCAAGGAACATCTGCAGCCACCAGAAACTGCATGAGACAAGGAACAGAACATCTGGGAAGAGTGCAGCTCTGCTGACACCTTCAACTCAGTCTTCCAGTCTCCTGGGCTTCAAGAGAGAAGCTCACTCTAATTTGCTGTGACAGAACTAGGAAACAAACAAAAGGTGAGAAGAAGAGTGTTTTATATGCTGCTTTGTGTTCAGGGGAAGGAAGAAGGTGTTCAAATTAGCAGGACTCTTCTCTCCCAACCTCTGAGTTCTTAAATGTGTGTTTCTAGGCAACTCATTTTTATATATGTTCATAGAGTAAAAATTAAATTCAATTACCTTAAAGTCCTAACATAGTCTAGTCTTCTGCTAACCATGTATATACCACCACTAACATCCCTGAGAAGTGGCTCCCCAGACTCCATATCCTTTTCTTCCCCAGCTAAACTCCCAAACCTTTCACATAACAACGTTTAACTCCCTCCTTTTCTTGGCAACTGTCCACCAACATCTCTTTTCTTCAAACTTTCTTGCCCATTCATGATTCCACTGCCGTTTATGACTGAGATTAAATTTTTTCTCATCTGATTATTTTTTGACTATTGCATGATTTCCTTGCTATTGTAAGTAATGAAATACCTTGAAATTACAAAGGGCTTGCAAATCTTCCACCAGATTGATTAACTAATTTGAAGGTTGCTAACCTTCTCTATGATCTTATTGCTTTTCTGTCAGGCTTCAACTCCACAGCTTGTTAGTCTCTGTCTTAATAAACCTCTCTATTCTGGTTGTCTTGGTGATGCTGCTATTGTGTTTGCGTCCTTTTATGTTGTACTCACTTTGTTAATCTTACCGATGGAAGAGCAGAAAATGCTGCCCGAGAAGAAAGTATTATCAACTTGAATTAAATTGCCTGATATAAAAATGTCAGAGTGCTAAAAACTAGGATCTTCCATGAATTAAGAAAAATCAAAACACAAGTCATGTGAGCACCACACATGCCTGTGTTTGGCATTGGTTAAAATATAAAAACAAAACAAAAATATCTATGACTCACACTCGACTGTGGTTCAATAACTTGCAAGCAATCTATAAATTCATCCTGATCTTATATTTATAACAATCCAAGAGTGTCTTCTATTAGTTTTCTTAGGAACATACCTGAATTTATTACACACAATTTAATTAATGGTCCAGGAGGCCTTCACTACTTGGAGCTTTACAATGGTAGCTCACATGATGCTCGAAGCTCTCTTTAGGACTTGTGGATATTTACTATTTATAGAAAGCTCTCTGAATATGCTTGAGTATTTAATCTTACTATAACCACTTCCTCGATTACCTCTAGATGATTGTGTTTTAATTTTTTCATGCAGCAGAAAAATGTAGTCTTTACAATCTATAGTTTGGCAATCTTCATTCTGAATGCAGAAAAAAGCAACATTTAAAGAAATTTACTGTTTTCTGATTCTGCTTTTCAATTCACAGATCAGTTTGCAGTCAAATTTAATGATGCTTTCACCTTATGTTTCCTGTGATTTTTGAAATCAGTAATTTCTAGAAACTATTGTTCTGCTGTTTAGTGTTTCTGTTTATAGCCGTTACCTTCAAGAGCATAAAATTATCATTTTAATTACATTTTCTTATTTCTTGTGGCATAGTTTTAGTCTTAATGCATCATTTTCTAGGATGAGGTTAAGGAGAACATGAGCTCTACAGAAGGACACATTCATTGTATATCCATCCTATAGGTTTCTGTAAGCATCTCATAGCTGGAAAAATGTTATTTAACAGCGTTATTGAGGGATAATTGTCATATATCAAACCATACATTTTTTTAAAAATGCATATACACAGAAAGACAGACAGACACACACACACACACACACACACACACACACATGCACACACCTCCCCACAGGGGGATTGGGAGAGGTCTGTAAACCATCACCACAATCAAAATAATGACCATGTTTATCAGCCCAAAAACTTCTTCATGCTATCACTCATCAATCATTCTCAGGTAATCGTGGTTTTACTCAAATTTTTCACTGCTGTAACTAAAAGACCTTAAAAGAATAATTTGAGAGGAGAAAATGTTTATTTGGATCTGGTGGTTTCAGAAGTCTCAGTCCATAGACTACCAACTTCATTCTTCAGGACCTGTGGTGAAGCAGAACACCATGGTGGAAGAGTGTGGTGGAGGGAAGCTTCTCAAGACATCACACCAGGAAGCAGAAAGAGAGAGAACTCTCCACTCTTCAGGAACAAAATATACACCTTGAAGGCTTGTTCCCAATGAACCGCCTCCTCCAGCCACACCCAACTTGATTACGGTTACCACCCACTTAATCCCTATCAGAGGAGTAATGTAGTTTTTAGGTTAAACCTTTTATAAACTAATCATTTCACTCTAAGCTTTCTTGCAATGCCTCACACATGAGGTTTTCGGAGACACCTTTTACCTAAACCTTAGCAATCAAGAACAGTTTCTTTTTTTTTAATTCTTTAACCCATTGATTGATACTTAGGTTGTTAGAAGATTGGGAATATTATGAATAATGTTGCTATGGACATTTGTGTACAAATCTTTTTTTTTTGGAAATATGCTTTAATTTATCTGGAATATAGCTGTGAATGAAATGGATGGCTCATATAGTAGGTAAAAGTTTCTCATTTATAATAATTGCCAAAGTCTTTGCCAAAGGGTCTGTAATGTTCCTATGATCATGGAGTTTCAATTTCTCCATATTCCTCACATTTACGTAGAGTTTATTGTTCTTTTGGATCATATGCATTAAAATAGGTATGTAATGATATTTTCTTGTGTGTGTGTGTGTGTGTGTGTGCGCGCGCCCGTGTGCGTGCGTTTATAGATAGGGACAGTGAGGGAGAGAGAATCAATTTTTATTTAGCTTTCATGTGGCCTTCCGTGCTTCAACACTTCATCGTGTACATGGTGCTGGGATTCAAACCCACCTCCTCGCAAGCGCCGTAACTCCCAAGCCATCACTCCAGCCCCTTTTCTTGTGGTTTTTAATGTTGATTTTCCTCATGATTGTTGATGTGCAACATTCTATTCATATGCTTATATGACATCCACAATTCTTTCATAAAATATCCAAATCTTTTGCCCATTTTTGAGTTGTTTTTTATGAGAGATTTTTGTATGGTCTTAGTATAATTTATCAAGTATGTTTTGAAAGTGGTTTTCTCAGTTTTTAGCATGATTTTTAATTATCTTAACAGTGCCTTTTACAGAAGTCTTTTAATTTATTAAATTTAATATATCAGTATTTTACCTTTTGAATCATACCTTTGTTGCTATATTTAGATTTTTTTCCTAATCAAACATCACAAAGATTTTTTTCTATGTTTATTTCTGTGACATGCATTTAGATTATATGGTAGATTCATGAATCATTTTTAGTGCAACGTATGAACCGAAGTACTTCTTTCATAGTTAAACAACATTCAGTTCCATTTATGGAAAAAAAACACTATCATTTTTTCTACTGCAGGGATTTTTCACCTTTGTCAATAATTAGTTGACATTTTATATTTGGAATAAATTTCTGAACTCCATTATGTTCCGTGTGTCCTCTGTATCTTAATGCCAGTACCACACTTTCTAGCTTTATAATAATTTTGGAAGTCAGGTTAAGTCTTCTGTTCCCCCCACTCCAGTATGCTTGTTGGTTTATTCATGTGGTTATTTTAGGTCCCTTTTTTACTTCCATATGTATTTTGTTTTATTATTTATTTAGTTTTTTTTTTTTTTGGATCAGGTTGAACCCAGGGGTGCTTAACCACTGAGCAACAAACCAGCCCTTTGTTTGTTTGTTTGTTTGTTTCTTTTATCTTGAGATAGAATCCCAACAAATTGCTTAGGGCCTCACTTAGTTGCTGAGACTAATTTATCCAAAATTTTCTAATGGCATTTTGATTGAGATTCTATTGAACCTAAAAATGAAATTGGGATTTTTAATAACATTAGTTCCTCTGAATTAATAATTGATAATTAAAATAATTAATTATTCTAGTTATTCTGAAGAAAAAGTTTTAAAAACATGAAGGTCTATATATATTTACTTAGGATTTCTTAATTTCTCTAGGTAATGTTTTACAGGTCTCAGTGCTCATATCTTGCATACCTTTTGTCAGATTTATTACTGAGCATTTCACATTTCCTCATGCTGTTATAGGTGCTATCACAACACTTATTTGCAATTTCTGTTCATTTGTATCTGGAATATAGAAACAGAATTAACTTTTATGTGTTGGTCTTATATCTTATAATCTTTCTCAGTTTATTAATGTCTCTTTGGTCTATTCCATCAAATTTTTACTTTGACTATTACACTAACTGAGAATAAAGCCAGTTTCACTTCTCTCTAACAAGTATTAATAAGAACCACATCGTTTTCTTTTGCTCTATTACATTGGGTAGAACCTCAAGTGACATTTTAAATAAAAATGGAGAATGTGGAAATAACAACATGGTTTTTATTTCATGGGAAATCATTTAACCTTTCATTATTAACTATGACAAACTATAGATGTAAATATCCTTTACCAGGTTAAGGAAATTGTGGTCAAGTTTACTGATTTTTAAGAAGCAAGAATAAATGTTCCGTTCTTCTCTTTGTTCCCACCTATTGAGATGATCATACGTAAACTTGTAAATATGATGTCTTGCATTGACTTGTTTTTGAATGCTTAAGCAGCCTTTCATTCCTAGTTGAAACCTTACCTTCTTATTATGCATCATCACTTTTGTATGATCTTTCATTTTTTAGAATAATTGAGGTTTTTAATTTTTTAGTATTTCGTTTGATTTCTTTCATTGCAATAACATGAACTTTTTTGTGATTTGAGGCATATCTTGCAGGCTTAGAAGATATATCTTTAAATTTCTTGTGCTTATTTTCAAATAATGCTGCATTTCTTTTTTTCTTTTTCTTTTTTTTTTTCATTTCTTTACGTGCAGTATTATGAGCGCTTACATCACTGCACTTCCATTTCCCCTTTCCGAGCCATGAGCTATTGTCCTTGTATATTTTGTTTCTGTTTATTCTATAAACCCCACTGCACATTGATATTATTTGCTTTAAACAGCTTATTTCTATTAAGGAAATTTGAATAAAAAATGAATATACAAACCTATTTAATTTTTACTGCAGAACTCTTCATTCTTATTCAGATCTCTGTCTGATGACATTGTTCTTTGCCTTAAAGAACTTTTGTTTAATGTTGCTATTATTACAGTTCTGTGGATAATGAATTCTTTAAGCCATTTTGTTTTTCAAATAGCCTTTATTTTACCCTTGATTTTATGTTCTCTCAATAAAATCTAGGTTGCAAGTACTATTCGTTTTGTAGTATAAATGTATTTTTCCACTATTTTCTATCTCACATTTGTGGAAAAGGAAGATGTTTTTCTTCTACCATTGAAGGTCAGTGACTAAAGGCCTGCATTGAACTGATTCTCATTACTACAAAAATGGTTTAACATGAAAAATATCAAGCAGAAGTATGTATGTAAGTACGTACATACAAACAACTATCTGGGAATGCCAACTCCTTGTGAGGGCTTGGACGTATCATTAGTAATAACTCAAGGGGGCAGTAGAACTTTTTTCTGATACAGCATCTTAACAAAAGATCAATAAATCAAGAAATGACAAGGAAAAGGAAAAACAGAACTTTGAACTCTAGGGGCTGCCTGTTATAGGAAGGTAAATACGTGGGGAATGAATGGTAGAGAAGTGAGTGAAATCCTTGTATTAGACAGGGTTCTCTAGAAACAGAATCACTAGGATATGTACATAGGCATGATTGTAGGAAGGGATTTATTAGATTGGCTTACACTACCAGAAGCTGGATAGACCTATAAGGGCCATCTGAAGGCTGGAGAACTGGAGGAACCAGTAACTATGCAGTCCAAGATGCTGAAGCCTCAGAACAAAAGGGATCAAAAATGCTCCTCTAGTCCAGGACAGAAAACCTGAAAACTCCCTGGAGAATCACCGGGCAGAGACCTCTTTAGAAGAGTGGAGGAGCTGGAGTCCCAAGTCCTTAAGCAATCACATCAGCACTCAAGAACCCACACAAGAAGAATTAAACTTGCTTCTGCTGTTTCCTCATTGTTCTTCCAACTTTTTTTCCATCCAAGCCTCCAGCCTATTGGAAGTCCAACACTTAGGGTTGGTCTCCACTGGAATTTGTCATCTCACATGCCAACTATTCCTAGAAACACTTCAATGACACACTCAGAAGTTTCTTAATCTTAGGTGCCCCTTAATATTAGACATGTCTTGATACAATCTAGTTGACAATTTACATTAAGCTTTGCATTGCATTGATTCTTATAGTGCCATCTCTGGGAAGATAAGGCTCTAGAAATGCCTCTGGTGATTGAGTAATTATCTCTGGTCTTTCTTGATAGAGCTGCAAAGTGGAGGGCACTTGCACCCTAGAGATTGCAAGTTTTATATTCACAGTAAAATTGATCACAACAGAGATTTCCTATGTATCCCTTGCTCTTCTTACATGCACAGCCTCCTCTACTATCAACATCTTCCACCAGAGTGGCACATTGTACATCTGATAAACTAACAATGACACAGCATTCACACTCAGAGTCAGTCATTCATATTAGGGTTCACTCTTGGTGTTCTATGTTCTGAGTTTGGAATGATTTATAATGACATTTATCCACCATTGTAGTGTCATACAGGGACATTTTCCACCCTAATGCACTTTGCCTTTTCATTCCTCCTGCCCTCAACCCACAGCAACAACTCATCCTTTTACTATCTCCGGTTTTGCCTTTACCAGAATGTCGCACAGATAAAGTCATACATGAATGTTAGCTTTTAGATTGGCTTCTTTAAAGTTTTTAAAGTTTTTCCATGTCTTTCCATGTCTTGATAGCACTTTGATTTTTAGCTTTGAAAACTGTCCCATCGTCTGGGACAGTTTATTCATTCATCTGCTCAAGGACATTTTGGTTGCTTCTGATTTTTGACAATTATGAATGAAACTGTTAAAATGACTATGTGTAAGTTTTTGTGTAGGCATAAGTTTTCAGTTCCTTTGGATAAATACTAAAGAGTGTAATTGCATCATATGGAAAGAAGTTGTTCTTTTAAAAAGAAATTACTAAGCTGTCTTCCAAAGGGGTTGTATTTTGTATTCCCAATGAATGAGGATTTCTATAGCTCCACCTTTTTTCCTGAAATTTGAAGGTGTCAGTTTTATGAATTTGGGACATTGTAATAGGTGTGTTATGGTATCAAATATTACCACTAATAATTGCTTTAAATCATATTTCCCTGTTGGCAAATGATGTGGAGCACTTTTCAGAAATTTATCTGCTTCAGTGACGTGGTTGTTAAGGTATTTTACTCATAATATTTTTCGGTTGTTGATGATATGGAAAATTACCAGAAATCACTCATGGGAGCCAGACAGCAAACCCCTTACTCATTGTTTTGAATTCTATAGACTCAGGTCCTTAATGGAATTTATTGTCTCAGCCTTTATTAAAGGATCCCCACCCTACTGAAACATTCAGTTTAATCTCCACCTACTGAAAAATCTAGTTTAACCAGAAAATTCGCACCTTGGCCCCCTCTCCCCTCATTCCCTCTATATCTACCCCAGGCTACAAACCACAGGTGGTCCCAACTCCACCAGGCCCCCTCCAGGGGTTTCTTTTGAATAAACCTGCATTACCATGGAGCCACCACTCACTCTCCTGTCCATTTCCTTCTTTTTTGCTTCTTTCCTTACAGTTGAGTCTCAGAAGTTTCTTAAGCTTTTCGATAACTGCAATTTATCAGATGCATCTTTTGCAAACATTTTCTCCTTGTTTGTGGCCTATCCCTTTATTTTTTTTATTGTTTTCTTTTACAGAAGATTAAATGTAAGTTTCAAGGAAATCCAGCTAACCAATTCACTCTCTCATAGATGGTGCCTTCAGTGTTGTATCTGAAGAGTCATTGCTGTGTTCAGGTCATTGAGATATTCTTCTAAGATATCTTCAAGGATTGTTAGCTTTGTGTTATTGTTTTACATTTAAGCCTCTGATACATTTCACTTTTAATTTTTGTGAGAGGTGTAAGGTCTGTGTCAAAATTCATTCTATTTTAGTTTTAGTTGGTCCAGCGCCATTTTTGAAAATGTTCTCTTCCTTTCATTATATTGCTCTTGCCCTTTTGTCAAAGATCAGTTGAGTATATTTATCTGGGTCTACAGCTGTGCTTTCTATTCTGTTCCATTGATCTGTTTGTCTGTTTTTTCACAAATATCATACTGTCTGAATTACTGTAGCTGTGTAGTAAATCTTACAATTTATTAGTGTCAGTCCTCTAACTTTGCTCTTCTCTTTCAATATCTCTCATGTCACTTATTCTGGATCTTTGCCTCTCTGCATATACATCACAACTAGTTTGTTGATTCTCACAAAATAACTTGATGGTATTTTGCTTGGGATCCCACTGGGTTAACAATTAAATTTGAAAGAACTCTCATCTGGGGAATATTGAATTTTCCTCTTCATGAATAAAGGGTATTTCACCATTCATTTGGTTCTTTGTTTCTTTAATCGGAATTTTGTAGTTATTCTCATAAATATCTTGCCATATTGTGTTAGGCTTATACGTGTGCTAGTCAGAATTTCATCACAGTGACAAAATACCTGAGCGAAAGCATATGAGAGAGAGAGAGTGCACAGGCACACTCCCTACTGTGCTTAAAACACTTAGTTTTAAAATTTATGCCTGTTGGCTTTCTATACTTAGAAGAGGAAAAAAATTCATCCTATACATTTTTTAATCATGTGAATGTCTATCTTGTAAAAGCTATATTCAGATCTAAAAGTTTTCCTTATCCTAAAATAAAATCCAGGAACTGACATACTGGATCCTACTTATAAAATAACTATGATTTATGACTTGAATTAGTATATCCTTATCAATAAGATAGCAATGAATAAATAAAAATAGAAGGCCAAACATGAACTCATATTAATGTTCAGAAACTGCTAGGATGGGGCTGGAGCAGTGTCCTGGCAGTTACGGTGCTTGCCTAGCATGTGCGAGTACACGGGTTCGAACCCCAGCACCACATACACAACGAAGTGCAGGAGCATCAAAAGGCTACATGAAAAATTAAATAAAATTGATTCTCTCTTTCTCTCTCTCACTGTCCCTCTATCTTTAAAAAGAAAAATCTGGTAGGATTGGAATATATAAAAGATAATCGAAACAGTTAAGCACATTGCTGCAATTAATACATTTCATTTTAGTTCCTTTCATTGTGAGTTAAATAAATATATCTACATATCTTTTGTGCAATATTTTCTAATGATGCAATAATTTCAACTTGAAACTATTGAATTGTTTATCCTTGAGTACTTCCTATTCACTTTTTGGCAGTTTGTAGATTCTGCCATGCCCTGTTTGAGTTGGCATACCTGGATAGTGATTTAAGTTTTAGACATGCTCCAAACCCTTCTAATACTCCTGTTAGAACTAAGAACCCAGTTGTAAAAAACCTACCACTATTTCAATAAACTAATTTGTGCTGATTTGCAAAGAGAAAATAATTAGCTTTTACTATATGCCTCACCTGAATATGTGCATTTTATTTTAATATGATTAATTGATCCCTATTATGCTCCAATCATGATTTCATAAGCAAGGGTATAACTTCAGCTAATTTTTTCATGTCAAAACATAATAACAGTAAATACTTTTGGAATGCTTTGGGGGCAAGGGGAGCTGTTCCTGGTTTTGGGGCCATCTCAGGTAATTTTTATTCTGTGTGCTACAAGTGAAATAAAATTTTGGGAAAAGACTCATTGAATGAAGACTGCTGTAAAGTGACACATGATATTTACTCCCCGCCCCCTAAATATAGAATTGCCTTTTTCAAAAGAGTTTCAATCCAAAATTCTTTTCCTCAGGAATGATAGAACAATTTTCAGAATGAACTAATCTCTGTTAGAAATCACAAAAAACATAAAATCATCCTTGATAGGCACAAATTGAGTACACTGCATCTACATGCAGCCTGTCACCCTAGCCAAGTGTTTTACATAGAACAGGGTGTGCAGCTGTGTTTTCATGACACAATGCAGTTTCATCATCCCACACAATGCCTGGAAACTCTCCTAAGGATCTGTTTTGTGTCTCTAAATAAAACATTGGTGATTTTGAAATTTGACCCTATTTCCCTTCTTACACCTTATTAACTTTTTCTATCTAATTACTTTATTTATTATCCAAGCTCTACTTTCTTACTAATTCTTATTATTTTCATCAAAATTGCTGAGTAAATTTGAAATTCATGTTTTACATTTTTCTAATAATGTTCTTCATTTGATTAAATTTAGTTCTTAGATTTAATTTATTTTTAAGTTGGAAAGTTTAATTACATCTGAGGTGAAAGTACTTTTGTTTAAATTTTGCACAGAGACTTTGAGTTTAACCTTTCCCAAATATTTATATCTTCTCATATACGGTAGCTCAAATCTTGGTTGCCTCAAATAGATGCTATTAATACGTTTTCAAAGTTGTCCTACATCTTCAGTATGTAACATGCTGGTTCAAACCTCTTTGGCCATTCCTAATCATTAGGTTATTTTTATTTATTATGAGATATCAGTAGCAATCAATGATCAGTTAGGTGAGAGCCACAAAGTTTATTTTTCATAATACTAATATGAATAATATATAAGATAAAAGCAAATTTCAGAATACTGCAAGAAGACAGTGACAAAAGCAATTTTACACCCTTTTCTTTTAAGATAAATGGAGCCTACTATCATTTTAGGCATTCTTGAGATTCTTGCTTGAGAAGTTAACCCAAGGCATATATGACAGTAAGTGTTAGTCAGCTTTTCATGTGACCAGAACACCCAACAAGAATAACTTAGAGAGGCTAGAGTGGTGGCTCTGCAGTTACGGTGCTTGCCCGGCATGCGCGAGCACACAGGTTCAGACCTCAGCACCCATGTACACAGCTAAGTGTCAGAACAACAAAAACTATGTGAAAAACTCAATAAAAATTGATCATCTCTCTCTCTCTCTCTCACTGTCCTTCTCTCTCTAAAAAAAAAAAAAAAAAAGAATAACTTAGAGAAGAAAAGGTTTGTTTTGGCCCATGGTTTCAGAGATTCAGTCTGCTATTGAGGTGAGGAAGAACATTATGGCTGAACCAGAAAGTGAAGGAAAATTACTCACCTAGTGGCCTCTGGAAAGCAGAGCAAGAGGGGGACTAGGCATCAGGGAAGAACCCTTCCAAAGCACATCCCCAGTGACCCACCTCCTTGTGCCACCCTCACCACCTTGTTTATAGTTACCAAGTTAACCTGTTCAGGCTAGGATGGACTGATTAGATTATGGCTCTCATAATCTAATCATATTGCCTGTAAATATTTCTACATCAACATTGGAGCTTTTGGAGACCACCTTATATCCAAACTATAATGCACCAGAATTCAGGTGCCCTCTGATTGAAATGCAGTGACATAATTCTTCGTTAAATATCTGAAACAAGAAATGAAGCAGAAGTTTTGGGCCTAGGATGTTACTTTGAAAAGTACAACCTGCTGAGCCAGAAGATAATTTTAAAAAACACACATCACCAAAGAAACATCATCCCTAACATCTCGTATATTAGTTAACAAACTCAAAAGAACAGATGGATCTAAAGATCATGGAAGAAAAGTTAGTGAATTCTGGAATTTAGATTCCAGATAGCTAATTAAGCATCCGTAGAGTATGTGTTCTTTATTAGGATCAATCAAATTAACCAAGCTGCTCAACAATACAGATTAACTTACACATACACACACACACACACACACACACACACACACACACTGCCACACCAGCAAATTCAACTGCAGCTTCGTAAGGTAATTTCTGGGGTATATGTACATGCTACAAATATGTTTCAGATTTAACTCCTTAAAATGAAGCTTTGCATTTTCCCCCCACACTTCTTTCCCACTAAAAGATTCAATTTAAATCCTTGATAGAATTAAATTGAAACCCCCAGCCTCACTGTGATGAGCATCCAAGATCCTTTGCCATCCAGTAAAAGGATCTAACTTCCACCATTTCTGTAATGACTCTTTTACCTACATGACTCTTCCCAGTTTTCTTTTACTCTCTCCTTTATAACTTTTTCTCCATTACCTTAAGTAAACTCCTTTAATCGTCATAAAAGCGAATGAATGCCAAATTTTCTTTTGATGCCTGTTGCACAACTCCCTGTGGCTAACTTGATCTTCACTGGACTTCAACAATCATCACATGCTGAACTGGAAAGAGTTTTGGTAATGAGGTAAAGCAGGGGGACGGACAGGGTGTCTGATGGAGACAGAGATCTTTGAGCTCAATCATATTCCAGAATCACTTAAATGTGACAGGTTTGAATTATTGCACAACCTTATGATAAAGAAGAAAATAAAGTCTAAGAAAAGGGAAGTTGAAGAAAACTCTTAAGTATTGAGACCTAGTTTTCACTTTTTCTTCCAAAGTATCTTGACATTCCATGATGCTAAGCCATGGTTAGTATTCAAATGAGTCTTGACATCCCTTGATTTTCATGGGAACAGAGGATACTGACATTGTAAGCACTTAAATAAGATATTTCAAAGTCAATCTCAAACTTTCCCATGAGGCATATACATGTTTTTAAATGAGTGAAAATAAATAACATATGCAAATTCCATGTGCATAATTCTTTTGTGTAGAAACACAGATGGCTGCCCTTTTTATGTACATATTCCTCCCTGCTAGATTAAGGAGAAATGGTCACAACTGATGTAAAAAGAGAAGTTGCATGGATATAGCACAGTGGATTTGGAGGTGGCCAGGGGCCTAAGCGTTCCTCCTTAGAAAAATAGAATTGGCTTCAATACCATTTTCCTACTTGCATTTTCAGTCACTTTTGCCTTCTCCCTGATCCTTATCATCAAGCAACAGGATCCACTGACAAAACTGAAATTCCCCTTCCTTAGGTAGAGGACTGAAAGGTACGCAGGTAATATCAGAATGTTGTTCAAGTTTTCAAAGGGAATAAATCGCTAGGTGAGAGCCTTTGATCAGTTTTTGCCTGTTGTTACTCTGAAGCGTTTTGTTCATTGTGATTAGATGAATCAAAGTGCTGTCTATTCCAGAGAGAGAAATGGCTAGATTTTGTCAGATTTTAAAACAGAACACTTCATAAAGAAGAAGTGAAAATGATAATTTAGAAGTGAACTTTATTTTTCCAGTCTCTCCAAATGGTAGAGACTTACAAAGGAACAAGGTACTGACACTTCCATGCTTGAAGAGTCCCCAGGTCTGGTTGATTCCCAAAGGGAGATTCCACTCTGTGGCTCATTCTGCAATGAGGAGGAAAAACAACTCCCAGCCTAACTTTACTCTGTTTAGGGACTCCTTAATGAATTTTAACATTGTCCTATCCTGAGATCCATCACAAACTCTTCCTTCCAAGGGTTAAATGGCACCATCCACTCTTTTCCTTTAACAAGTATACATGCTAAATGCAGACCTTTCTTGCAACCAGCTGCCCTAGTGGCTTCCAAGTGTGTATATCATCCCAGAGAGGAAATTCTAAGACCTTATTCTTAAATTTCTACTTTTCTTAGCCAAGATAGGAGGGAAACCATATGATGATGATATCCAAATTCCTACCACAAATCCTGACCTTTACGCTAAGTTCCTGCTCTCCATACCTACTATTTCTACTTGAGTTTACTATTCCTGTAAATATTTGAGTACTTTGGTAATGTTAAAACATTAAGCCATACTGTCTGACCTCATGGAGATTACATTCCAGATAACTTATTAAGGACATGATCCTATTTAATCTCCTTAATCTTCATAACAATTTTTTTGTTCTCCCCATTGTATGGATAATTAAGTTATAATGTTCAATTAGGAAAAAGAGCTAGTTTTACTCATGAGCAAATTAAATTTTAAACCATAACTGAACTCCTTTCAGTTTCTCCCATCTTTTCATTCAAAATGAGAAGGAGAAATAAGGAAAGGAAAAGGCCTATATTTCTTCATATATTCTGCTTCTGCTGATGGTGCTATCCAGTTACACAAGCAAGAGATCTTTTGTTATCTTTTATTTTTCTTTCTTCATTTTCTACAGTCAGCTTTATGTCATACCCTAGTTGTTTCTCTTGTGAAATAGTTTAATAGTGTCCTAAATAATATAGCCTTTAGTCATTTCTTACCCTTTCTGTCCATTTTCACCAAATTTATTGCTCAAAAGTCTAAATTTAAGTGCAACCCTCATGTGCTATTTCCTTTCATGTCTCTCAATTATGTGGAGGAAAAAGAAAACAAACTAAAAGCCATACCTATACCTCCCATTCATGTGCACTTTTTTAGGTAACAATAATCTTCAGTGAGAAAATATATAACTATGGTTGCTTCAGTCCAGGGGTTTTGTGGTAGTGGAAGTTTGACGGCTATAGATGTAAGGAACATTTGAGAGGTGATAGAAATTTTCTATATTTTGACTCAGTCATGGTATTTCCAGAAATATATTTGTCAAAAATGTCAAACTGTGCATTCTAAATGGATGCATTTTGTTGAATGTAAGTTATACCTCAATAAAATTGATTTAATTTTTTAATATGTAAGAATACTAGCTATGTACAGATAAGAAAATGTATTGGAAACTGAGTCATCCAATTTCCAGCATTGTAATCGCTATATGAGGTTTTTCTACTTCAATAGAAAAGATTTACAAAATCAATCTCATTTCAGGTACTTTGATTAAAAATCCTGTTGCATTTTAAAATGCTACCTCTGCTTAATGGTTTTCCTCTGATATTTAAAATTGCTTAGTTTAATTTACTTCAAGTTAAATTGTCCTAGGAGGTGTGCCTAAGCAATTTTCTGGTTTAAAGTAGTATTAACTTCTGAAATCAATAGCAGTGTAATTCAGTAAGGAATGGAGACTTTAGTGACTAGAATAGTTAATACCACATTGGAAAAAGGTTAACTGATAAATGGCTTAACCAATAAAAAGCTTCTCTAGTTGTTAGTGTTTGTTTTGTCCTCATTTGTTTGAAAATATTAAAAATATTTTGTAGGTTTTACTGATGGTTATGAAGCACTTTTAAAGCTATAAAGGAAAGCAGAATATTTTAAACAGAAGACAAGTTACTACCATTCAAATTTCTTTGAAACTATGGATTTTTTTCTGTACACATTTAAAATTTAACATTACATAATTTATTTTACTTTTAGTGGGTAGCATTATGGAAATTATAAGTGGTCCTTTTATTTCTCCTCAGACAAATTTGTATCTATCTTTTTCTACTGTCCCAAAAGAAGTTGCTCTCCTGAAGCATATGCTAAAGGTAATTTGGTCTGTGATGTGTTATACATATGTACTATTAATGTCTGTTTAAACTTCTAAAGACAGATATGGAATTAATTATATCTCTATATATGTATATATATTTCATTTTCATTCTTTGCATCTAAATGACTCTATTTATCAACTAAGCTGGAAACTGAATCTCTTGAGAACAGCACATTGTTTTGCAGAGATGTCTGTTGAACTTTAATTGATAACAAGAAAAACATACGTTTTCTATTTTCTGTGAAAGCTAATATAGTTTTCTTCATTATACTTTTCTGTCCTAAGCACCTATCAAATCTCAGACATAATGATAACACATCACTTTTACATCAATCTATTTGGGGAATGACTGTAGCAGACAATACACCCTCTGCCAGGTCTCCATATTCCACCTCTGATTAAAGGCAGCTATAATTTGAGCGTGTCTCTCTTAGTCTCAGGTATTTCTCTGAGCTGAAGAAAAGAGTGCTCTTGTTCCACACGTAGGTATAGCCTAGGAGGTTGGGTTTCTGGGAGTGTTAAGGCAAAAGAGGGGTGTGGAGACTTCAAACAGAAGGACACCAGGGTTGGTGGATAAAAGTCTCAGTCTCCAATCATTCTAGCAAGTTCTATGTATATACAACAGGAGTCTAGTCCTATTTGCCCACGCCCATGATAAGTGCAATCATTTCCCCTTACTATCTTCTTCCTCCCTTGTGTTTATCTCCCAACTTTCTCACTCCATCTCCCTGTAATCACCTCTCAAATAAAGCACTTGTGTCTGAGACCTTACCTTAGGCTCTGCTTTCAAGTGAACTTGAATTAAGACAACCCTTCTTCAATAATTATTTTTTTGAGTTGGAAATATCCATTTAGACTGTATGTAATAATGTTTCAATTAGAGATTATTTTTCTGAGCTCTACGTTGAATAGTTGGAAATCACACCATGTACATGAAAGCGCTGGCTTGAATTCTCACTCAGATTTTTAATAGAGGATCTTAAGTGCATAGTTTTTCTTCTGTGACCCACGTTTGTTGTTAGTATAGAATATGATGATAACATCCATTACATTATTATGTTATAGTAAAGTTAAACAATTTATGGGAAAGTCTCTGTAAGCACAAAGGACTATATTGGAACAAAGACTTTTAAGTACTAGCTACTACTGTTTGAGTGTTTTTATTTTGTTGTTGTTGTTGCTGTTCCTTCTAAAATTCATTAGACTAATCACTACCTACTCATGAGTAAAACTAAAATAAAAATCAATTTGATAATAGGCTTCCATATTTCATCATTGCTTTTTATCATACTGCTTATAAATGCCTGTATATGTCAAAAATATTCAACTTTATCATGACAGTCATTTAAGTCCTTGAGACACTGTTCCCAGAACTCCCTTCTGATATTATTTCCTGTGAATATCTCTTAGCATCAAAACAAATATTGAGATTCAAGATGGCGATTTGAAGACAGGCAGCTTTCCCAGTGGATCCAAGACTGGAAGGAAAATCCCCAGATCATTTCCAGTATTTTGAGAGCAGCCTATGAAAACTGCATCAGGAAATTGCCATGGACTTCAGTCTCATCCACGAAGAGAAGGCCTTGGGCAGGCCCAGATTCCACCCCTCTTAGGAGGTTTTCAGTTTGCGGAATAATGGGGAGTAACTCCCTGCCCTGTCCACTCCCTCTAGTCAGGAGGATCACATGACAAGTTAAAGACTCTGAGTCTTCTGCTACAAAAACCAGTGTATGCATCTCCCAGCAGAGGGAGCATAGAAAATCAGCCAGGCTCCCTGCTCATTAAGTCTTCTGGCTTCAGCTCCCCTGCGAAGCTGGCAAACTTTTGGGCTTTCTGGAATCAATCCTTTTCATTGGAAGCTCCTACTAGAAATCCCAGTCCTCTATGTGAGATCACATAACCACAGACTGAGAGACATTTATATCAAAAGCCAGAAACAAAGTGAACATCTCCTTCCAAAGGTCCCAGAGACGCCCTTACTTTTTTTAGTTCCAAGGTTTCATTAAGAATTTTTAACTTTTTATCCAATTTTGCATACGTATATGCATTTATTTTTCTTTCTTGCCTTCTGTTTGTCTCCTGTACTTGATGTGTATTGGTACAATTCCTGGAACAGTTTATCGGTTCATGGACATATAAAATATTAGCTATTTTTTGCTTTTTGTTTTCTGGATTTTTTAGATCTCCTTTTTTATTTTTTATTCTTTTTTATTTGTTCCTTTTTGTTTAATTTTTGTGCTTGGGCATTTGTTCATTTCCTTGTCCTCCTTCCTGAAAAGACAGATTCTGGTCAGCACATTTAGTATCAGAAGTATACTGTGTTTGACTTCCTTATTTTACCTACCTGTGCTTCTACCCTTATGCGATCTCCCAAATCTTATTAATATCTCATTTACCCCTCCTATATTTTACCACTGCTATTCCTGCTTCCCCTAGGGCCTGTTCTTTCTTTCCCTGTTTCCTTTTTACTTTTTTTTTTTTTTCAGGTCTGAGGACTGAACTTGGGGCCTTGCATGTGCTAAGCAAGCACTCTGCCACTGAGCTAAATCTTTTTTCCCTCTTTCTTTCTTGTTCTTTCTCTCTTCAAATTAACCTCTTTGCCCCCTACTCTCTCAATTCCTAAACTTTATCCTGTTCTCTCTTTTCCTCACTCAAAGCCTTTAACCTACTCCCATCCCATTTTTGTCTTTTCCTTATTCCAAATTGAATCATTGTATATACATGCAAAGAACTTCTAGTTCTTTATTCTAATTCAGGAGCCTCAAACTACCTCCCTACCCCACTTCCTTGGTTTTCTAGATTGTACTTTCCCCCACCTTCCGAGTCCCTGCTAACTGAACTGAAGATCAGTCCTCAAAATGGGTATTTGCTGGTTATCTTAAAATATTGTGAGAGCTGTCATTGAAGAAAACCACTTCTAAAGGTGTTAATCATAATTATAACTGTTTTAGTTGAAACTGTTCAGTATATGTACCTGTAGGCTCACGTTTCTTCATGGACTGGATTGGAAGCTATTGAGCTATGCTTCCCAAGTAGCACCCCAGCCCAAAGAAGCACAGGCATAAGAAGCTCCTATAACCCTTACAACAGTAACTAACATAATTGGTCTTCAAGACACATCCCCTGCATCTGAAAATGAGGAAAATGGGTAATTATTCACATCTTCACCCTCACAGCTCTCCATCCAAGGACTCCATGGCAGGGGTCCTGGATGAAAACCAAGAAAAATATATCAACATTATGTTCAGTAACTCAATTAAGGAGTTGAAAGAAAAATTAAGGAATAAGATCAGAGAGCAATTTCAGGTGATGAGAGAGAACTTTCGTAAAGAAATAAGGGAACAATTCCATGAAATGAAAGATCATATTTATAGAGTTAAACATCCTGAAGACAGATGTAGCAAAGCTATCAGAATTGAAAAATGCTGTCAACCAAATCAAATCCTCATTAGAATATACTAACATCAGAGTAAACTCAACAGAAAATAGAACCTCAGCCCTGAAAGAACAAGCATCAGATAATGAAGATAGGTTGAGCAATGTTGAGTTTAAGGAGGACAGACAAGGAAGGAAACTTATCATGTATGATCAGAACTTCCAAGAAATATTTGATGAGATAAGAAGAAACAATCTGAAAGTATTTGGCCTGGAAGAAAACATCAAACAACAAACAGGAGGCTTTAAGAATATATTGAATGAAATAATCAGGGAAAACTTTCCTCATATCAGGATTGATCCAGATTACCAAATCCAAGACACCTATAGAACCCCAAACAGACCTACCCAAATGAGAAATTCATGAAGACATATCATATATAAAATGAATAACAGAGAAACTAAAGAAAGAATTCTAAAAGCAGCAAGGGAGAAGCCCCAAGTCATGTTCAGAGGCAGACCAATCAGAATCACTATGGATTTTTCACACCAGAGGATGAAGGCCAGAAGAGCTTGAAACAATATTTTTCAAGTCCTGAAGGAGAACAATTTCCAGCAAAAGTTAATATAACCTGCAAAACTCAGCTTTAAATGTGATGGAGAAATTAAATACTTCAATAATAAATTCAAGCAAGCAAAATACATGAACATAAACCCTTCATTACAGAATATTCTCAAGGACAGTCCTCATTCAGAGGAACACACTAATAATTCTCTAAACCCCTAAACAAGAGAGTGTCTACAATCACAATACACTCCAATAGAAACCAAAGATGGAGCAAAACACAGCAACAAACACAAAGTTTGGGACTCAGATTCCCA
Source organism: Aplodontia rufa (assembly GCA_004027875.1). Classification (NCBI taxonomy): domain Eukaryota; kingdom Metazoa; phylum Chordata; class Mammalia; order Rodentia; family Aplodontiidae; genus Aplodontia; species Aplodontia rufa. The sequence continues at coordinate 28,293 of PVKS010016864.1, forward strand.
TATCTATCCTAACTCTGAATGTGAATAGTCTCGATGACCCAATTAAAAGACACAGATTGGCTTGCTGGATCAGGGAACAAGATCCAACAGTATGTTGTCTGCAGAAGACACACCTCACGCTCAAAAATAGACACAGACTGAAGGTGAAAGGTTGGCAAAATGTCTACTGGGCCTGTGGCCCAAGAAAGCAAGCTGGCATGGTAATCCTAATATCTGATAAAGTTAACTTTGATCCAAAACTACTTAGAAAGGACAGGGATGGACACTACATCATACTAAAAGGGACAACTCACCAAGAAGACTTAACGATAATTAACGTTTATGCCCCCAATCACAATTCCCCCAAATATATGGAAAAAATACTCAAGGACACTAAACCCCTCATGGATATTAAGAAAGTAATACTGGGGGACTTCAATACACCATTATCAGCATTGGACAGATCATCAAAGCAAAAAATCAACAGAGATATCTCCAGTCTGAACATCTCTATTAATCAATTGGGCTTAACGGACATCTACAGAATATTCCATCCTAAATTGGCTGAGTTTACCTACTTCTCAGCAGCTCATGGATCCTTCTCAAAAACAGACCACATCCTCGTCCACAGAGCTAACCTTAACAAATTCAAGAAAGTGGATATAGTCCCATGTATCCTGTCAGATCACAATGCCATGGTCTTAGCAATCAACAACAACAACAACAACAACAATGAAAAGAAAGCTACTCTGCTATGTTGAAATTGAATAATACCCTTTTAAACAAAGAATGGATAAAAGACAAAATGAGATCAGAAATCAAGCAATTCTTGGAAAATAAATGAGAATGATGACATATTGAAACCTCTGTGATAGTATGAAGGCATACTTAGGAGGTGAATTTATAGCACTGAATGCATACATCAAAAATCTGGAAAGAGCCCAAATAGTCTTATGTTCCAACTCAAACTCCTGCAGAAAGAGGAACAATCCAAACCAAAAGCTAGCAGAGGACAGGAAATAACTAAGATCAGAGCTGAAATCAATGAAATTGAGAACAAAAAAATTACTATGTATCAACAAAACAAAGAGTTCGTTCTTTGAAGGGATAGGTAAGATCGACAGACCCCTTGCCAACCTCACCAAAAAGAAAATTAAAATGAAGCAAATCAATAAAATCAAAGATGAAAATGGAAATGTCACCACAGACTCAACCAAAATCCAGGAGATTGTCAGATCTTATTTTGAAAATTTACACTCTGCCAAGTTTGATAATATGGAAGATATGAACAGATACTTAGCCACATATGACACACCCAGATTAACACCAGAAGACATTGAAAATCTAAACCAACCTAGCTCAGGTTCTGAAATCGAAGCAGCCATCAAGGGCTTTCCAAAAATGAAACGTCTTGGTCCTGATGGATTCACAGCAGAATTCTACCAAATGTTTACAGAGGAATTAACACTGATCCTCTACAAGCTTTTTGATGAAATTGAAAGGGTCAGAGCACTACCAAACACTTTTTTTGAAGCAAACATAACTCTCATACCAAAATCTAACAAAGACTCATCAAGAAGAGAAAACTATAGACCAATTTCCCTGATGAGCATAGATGCAAAAATCCTTAATAAAATTCTAGCTAATCAGATCCAAACGTGCATTAAAAAGATAATACATGATCCTGGGCTTCATTCCTTCATTCCTGTAAAGCAGGGCTGGTTCAACATTCGCAAGTCAGTAAATGTAATTCACCACTAAAATACAATTAAAAATAAAAATCATATAATCATCTCAATCGATGCAAAAAAGGCCCTTGATAGGGTTCAACATCCCTTTATGCTCAAAACCCTGGAGAGGATAGGGATCAAGGGAAGATATTTTAACTATGTAAGATCCATTTATGACAGACCCATAGCAAACATTATGCTCAATTGGGAAAGACTGAAAGCATTTCCACTTAATTCAGGAACAAGACAAGGCTGTCCACTTTCACCACTTTTATTCAATAAATTCCTTGAAACTCTAGCCAGAGTTATCAGACAAAAGAAGGAAATCAAAGGAATTCAAACAGAAGAAGTCAAGTTGTCTCTGTTTGCTGATGACATGATCCTCTACATAGAAGACCATATAAGTTCAACCAGAAGACTTCTGGAGCTTATAGATGACTTCAGCAGGGTGGCTGGTTATAGGATTAACACAAATAAATCATTATCTTTTCTATACTCCAGCAACAAGGACACTGAAGAAGAAATTAGAAAATCTTTCCCTTTCACCATTTCCTCTGGAGGAATAAAACACTTGGGCATAAATCTCATAAAAGATGTGAAGGACTTATACAACGAAAATTATCAAACTTTAAAAAAAGAAATTATAGAAGATCTGAGTAGATGGAAAAACATTCCTTGTTCATGGTTAGGTAGAGTCAATATCATCGAAATGGCCATTTTACCCAAAGCCCTATACAGACTTAATGCAATCCTTATCAAGATAACAATGTCATTCTTCACAAATATGGAAAAAGCAATACTCAAATTTGTATGGAATAGCAGAAGACCCAGAATAGCCAAAACATTACTCAGCAAGAAGGAGGAGGCAGAATAGCCAAAACATTACTCAGCAAGAAGGAGGAGGCAGGAGGCATCTCAATTCCTGACCTGAAATTATACTATAGGGCTATAGTAACAAAAACAGCATGGTACTGGTACCAAAACAGAATGGAAGACCAATGGAATAGAATAGAAGATTCTGAGACAAACCCTCATACATTTAACTGTCTTATATTTGATAAGGGGGGCAAAAGCATAGTGTGGAAGAATGATAGCCTGTTCAACAAATTGTGTTGGATAAATTGGACAACCATATGTAGACAACTGAAATTGTATCCTTGCCTTTCGCTCTGCACAGGGATTAGATCAAGATGGTTCAAGGATCTGGATATTGGACCAGCAACTCTACAATTGCTTGAAAGGGAAGTAGGATCGACATTACATGACATAGGGGTTGGCACAGCCTTCCTTAACAGGATTCCCATGGTGCAAACGGTAGAGTCAATAATAAATGCATGGGATGTAATTGGACTGAGGGGCTTTTGTGCAGCTAAGGATTTATTTAGTCAAGAGTCTCAGGAGAGAACCTGTAGAATGGGAGAAAAATTTTGTCCTCTATACCTCGGACAGAAGACTGGTGTCCAGAATGTACAAAGAACTCAAAAAATTAAATACCAAAACCACAAATAACCCAATTAATAGTTGGGCTATGGAACTAAAGAGAAGTTTCTCAATGGAGGAAGTCCAAAAAGCCCATAAAAATGTGAGAAAGTGCTCTACATCACTGGCAATGAGAGAAATGCAAACCAAGACCTCACTGAGATTTCACTTCACTCCAGTCAGAGTGGCAACAATGAAGAATACAAACAATGACAGGTTCTGGAGGGGCTTTGGGGAAAGAGGAACACTCTTATATTGCTGGTGGGACTGCAAACTGGTACAGCCACTCTGGAAAGCAGTGTGGAGACTCCTCAAAAAATTAAGGCTGGAACTGCTTTTGACCCAGCTATCCCACTCCTGGGTATCTTCCCAAAAGAGATAGAATCGGCTTACTATAGAGATACAGCTTCATCAATGTTTATAGCAGCCAAATTTACTATAGCTAAATTATGGAACTAACCCAGATGCCCCTCACTTGATGAATGGATCTAAAAACAGTGGTACATATATACAATGGAGTACTACTCCGCTATTAGAGAAAATTTTATTATGGCATTTGCAGCCAAATGGATGGAGGTGGAAAAAACTTTGCTAGGTGAAGTATCCCAAACTCAGAGACTCAAGGGCCGAATGTTTTCTCTCATATGTGGATTCTAGAATATAAGCAGAATCAGTACATTAGATGGCTAACCTAACAATTACCTCATCATGTATGAATTCTTACATGATCATGGGGAACTGTGTTAAGATTCCTGGGGGATGTAAGGAGGGGGTAAGGGAGGGGTTAAGGGAATAGGAAGGGCATCAAGGTGACCAGAAGGAGGTAGTATGGGTGAATCTAATCCAAGGGGAACCTCTGACTTCCAGGAGAAGTCCAATTAACTTGGGTCTTAAGTAAAGTGAAACATGGAACCATGGGGAACTCAAAGTGGGGAAACCATGGTCTGGCTCCAATATTGGCTTGCTCTGTCATTACACTTTTGTTCTTGATTGTTTGACGATGAACCCTCCTAGTTGTAAGACCATGTTTATCGAATAAAAATCTAATAAAAAATAAAATAAAAAAATAAAAAAGAAACAAATATTGAATCTATTTCCTTATTATTGGAAAAAAAACTTTGCTAAATTTCTAGTTCATCATTTCTTTCGTGAGGGAATTTCTTCTTCAAAATGCAGCAGGGGTCCTGATTTTTCTCTTCATCTTTCACATGTCTAGTATTGCCCTTCAATCATTCCATTCACATGGACACTGAGAAAATGATCTCATCTTTAAGTTCTATAATTATATCCTATTAATTCAATTAGCACTAAATTCAGCCTAAATAATCATCAAAGGTAATCTAAAGTTAAAGTATATTATCATTAATACTACTCTATTCTTTTTCATTGAAATAAACTATATTTATTCATTTTTTTCTTCTTCTTGAATATCTACTCTGAGAGTTTTCATTACTATTAGTCGAGTTGCCTCAGTTCATAGAAAAAAATTTAGCAACTTTTGAGTTTCTAATCTAAGATTTATTTCTTATATCTTCAGGTTAATATTGTATTTGTATCTCTGCTTTCTTTTGATATTTTGTATTTCTCTTTTAAAGCTTGTTCGGGTTGAGCTGGAGCAGTTGGTCAGCTGTTATGGTGCTTTCCTGGCATGCAGGAGTACACGAGTTCAAACTCCAGCACCATGTACACAATAAAGTCTCGGAACAATGAATGCCACATAAAAAAACTAAAATAAAAATTGTTTCTCTCTCACTCTCTATCTCACTTTCCTTTCTCTTTAAAAAAAACTTGAAAACAGCTTGTTAGGGTTCTGTGCAATAATGTTTCCTTCATTTATTACCTCGTCTAGTTTCTTTTTTTTTCTCTTCAGTAGTTACTTTTATTGGAAAATCTTTTTATCATTATAATTTACTTTATTTATCCCTTGTATAACTCCATAAAGACATTTTCTTCACTAGTATTTAATTATCTTGCCTTCTATTCTTTCTGTAAGAATCTTTATGGATGGCACATAGATTTAATCATGTCTCTTTTGCCAGTGTTCTTAAAGGAAGCACTTCATTGTATATTATCTTGCTCCATATACCAAGTGTTTCAAGTGTGTATTGTCTTTCAACTTTTATTGAAAGGATCTTTAGTGCATTTGCTAAATAGTCCTTCCCTATTTTTCATAGTTCCTAATAGAGTGTGCAGTTTCTTGTAAATTCTTAATCATCTTTTAAATCAGACTGAATTTGATTGTTAACACTCAAATGAGAGGCTATAATAATCATCACAATTGATATAAATGTCAAAATATTTGCATATTCATTGATATTCTTTATAAACAAGAATGAAAATATATAATGTACAGTTCATTCTAGTTAAAGGAGTATTTGAAGTGGAATACTCTTAGCAAGGGGAATTATGGTTTCATGAAGAGCATTGTTATACTGATTAAGCTCTAAACTTTTGGGAGTCAGAACCTCTGGATTCAAAGCCTAGCTCCAAATGCTGTTGCGAAATGTGAGGCAAGGCAATTGAAATCTCTCTTGCTCAGGTTTTTATTTTGTTTTTGTTTTGTTCTGTTTCCTCAACTGTAAAATAGTACTTACTTCATAGATTCTTACGAGAACTAAGTGAATTAAACATTCACTATATTGAAAGCAGCACAAAAGTGTTAACAATAATTTCAAACTGTATTTGTTTTATGTCATGTAACTATTTTCTCATGGGCATCAATCCAACTCTTCTTTTGCTCATGTTCCCATAAAACCTGAATAGGTGCCTGAGTAGTTTCTAGGTGCTCATCTGCATAAACCTCATGCAGTGACCTTTAAAAGATTTAGGCTGGTTTGGCTGAGCAAAACCTAGATTAAAAAAAAAAAAAAAATCTTGGACCTTAGAACACCACTAAGAGAACTTTGGGAGTGTAAGTAGGTAAAGAGACAAGTTGATTAAATTACAGGCAATTTGTAAAATATTGAATTAAAATGATCAGGTATGGTGGTATTTAAAGGCGAAATTTCCTGAGTAGAATTGTATCAGTCCACTCTTGACACAGTAACAAAGTAAAACAGATTGGATAATTTGTGAAGAACAAAAATTTAATTTTTGAATTTCTAGAGGCTGGGAAGTCCAAGGCACCAGCAGATTCAGTCTCTGAATTCAGTGTCAGCTTCCAGGATGGCGCCTTTTTGCCATATCCTTTGGAGGGGAGGAGATGAGCACTTTCTTCACATGGCAGAAAGGACAGAAGGAATGGACTTGTTTTCTTAAGTGCTTTTATAAAATACCAATCTCATCCACCAGGGCAGACTCCTATGACATAATCACTTCCTGAAGACCTCACCTCTTAATATGTTACATTGGGGATTAAGCTTCAATGGGATTTTGGAGAAACAAAAACATTCAAACCACAGCAGACAGGTTATCAGTCATGGATGGTCACAGACCATTCTGAAACACTTGTAGACATTTTTCTTGCATTATCTCCTACTAGGTCATCCAATAGTCATGATTTTTCTGAGCTCCTGTGAAAAACATGCAAGGTGCTAACAATAATCTTCTAACCTTGAAGTGTTCATTCTAAAGGGTAGAAGGTCAAGATAGGTATCATGATTATTCTAGGGGCTTCTTCTTCCAGCATGCATGGATGCTGGCAAACTGCGGAGCAAATTTGTAGTTTTTATCAATTCCCATGGTATAAATACTCCTGCCAAGCTACAAATTCTTTAATAATGTTCCTGAGGAGGCCCACAAATGGAAATAAAGGGTCTTGGGGGTATAGAGCCAAAAGATCTGCTATGTGCAAGTTGCACATAGCAACAGGCAAGGATTTATATGAGAAAGTTATAATAAGCGAGTTAAACATACAGTGTAGGAATTGATTGACACAGACCATCTCTGAACAGAATAGCATGACTTTTTATAGGGTCTAGGGATTCTAAGGATTTGTGGGTCCTTTATTCCTTGTTCTATTCTCTCATATCCCCTTAAGCAATTATAACCCTTTGTTTAACCCTCAGCTAATTTCCTTTGTAATGGTCTTGATAAATTAATCACAAGGGGAGTATACTGTAAAGGTGGTGACGAAGTGTGGTTTTGACAAGATCTTGAGGCAATATTTCCCTTAAACGGTTACAGTCCATGGCTGAGGAGATTTGATATTACAATTCCCATTGTAGAGATGTGTACCTATTTCAGGATGTGCCTAAATCATGATCTCCATCATTTCAAGTAATGGTCTCTAAGGGGTTATTATAACCTATGGCTTTGGATGCTTTCTGCTTTGAATTTGTTACATGATTTTGAGTAATAATTCCCTAAGGGGTCATAATTTCATATGGGCTTGAAGAAGTTGGACATGCCAGCTCCAGTTCTCCAGATGCTCGCCTACTACACGGGACAGCGGTTTCAGTTCTGTGACACATGCATTTTCTTTAGTGCCTTTATCTTCCCTATGAGTTACTGCCCTTCATTGCCCTTCCTCCATGTACTTTCTCATGCCTAACTAGCCACCTGACTAGCCATATTTGCCTTTTAAAATGACTGAGCATTTAATATTGGGCTTGTGGAAACTAGTAAGAGGTAGTTCTCCTACACAGTGCTTATATTTTTCTTTCTATATATGACCCTTTCATTTTTAAAAAAATTCATGAATGTGAACAAGAATAAAGCTTCCCCTAGTATCAGCTTCACCTTTTGTATTTCTTGAAGGATTAAGAATAAGTTTGGGATAAATATTAGAAGTTCATCCTGTCTTCTTCCAGGAAAAGCCCATGCTGTGATCACAGAGCAAGAACAAAGACCCAGAGTGTTCTTGAGGGTATTGCAAGTAAGGACTTGGGAATTTGGAGCAGGTGGTGCCTACTCTTTCCTTTTCTTCTCCACACACATGAAAAAATAATAGAAGTAGAGAACTTTAGAACATTTTAATTCAAAATGCCTAGCACAGCTTGGCCTTTCCTCTCCAACATGCCTACAATTGTCCCTTAAGCATTCCCGGGAAAACTTTGAAACAATTAAACTACAACTTAATGCATTGCAGCTGCCTTACTAGACTTGTTCAACCACCCTCTTTTAATGACTCCTTTCATTTTTCAATTCCCTTTTCCTATTTATATTTTAACAATCATTACATTTGAACACAACCTGAGATGGTGATAACAACAAAAAAACCAATTCTTAGTTTCTATTCATAATAATACAAAACTCTAAAGGCAAGGATTGTTCCATTACATTCACCCGATTACCCAGCTTACAATGGGGGAAGTTGCATTTCTTTCCATAACAGGACAAAAGTGGATACCAATTGCCTTGCCACTTTAGCAAAATATGCACAGATTACATTTTATATGACATTCAGCAGTTGAAAGGGGATGAAATTAGTGCTAAACCCTGAAAGAAAAAAATGGTCTATTCTTAGATTTCCTAATAGCAGACTGATTCTTCATGTTCAGAAGCTTCAGATATTACTTAGTGATTTTAATGGTTGCTGATTCTCTTGTTCTTCTTTTATCAGAGTCCCACAATTATTCCACTGACATTACACTCACTTGACTCTGAGCAATGAAGCTGAAAACCAGTTTACTAAGTTAAGGGCTGAGGGAATAACGTAAGGATAAAATCATACCAACATACAGAGATAAACATATTTCCTTTCTCTGAAGGACACAGGAAACTTTGGTCATGTTACCTTACTAATTTCTGTGATAATCTGATTAAATTAGTTTGAGATTGTGTCATCAAAGGGGAAAATATTAGAAACAAGGAAAATGCAGCCTTTGAAGGTAAATGGCGATGGAAAAAAATCATGTTGAGCAAAGTTATCCAAACCCAGAGAATAAAGGGTCGAATGTTTTCACTCATTTGTGGAACCTGCAGCTAAATCCAGGCCTGTGTGAAAGGTAGTTAATATCATGTATGAAACCCAACAAAGGTGTAGCAACATGTAATCTAGGGCAATCACAGATATGTAGTGGGCAGGGGAATAGAGTAGCTGGGGGAGAGGAGAGGCAGGGAGAGTAAGAAGGGATCTGGGGGGTAATTATGGCTTAAGTGTATATTCATATCATATTGTTACTTTAAATGCATTCATGATTGTACAATGACTCGATTACTTAATAAACTAAATTAAACAAAAGAGTGGTGGTCTTTTTTAATTCTACCCTGATATTCAAGCAGGGATATAAGATGATTATTTTAAGATTTTCTTGTGAGAATGGGTCAGCCCTGACCAACAGGACAGGATTGGAATGAGGAAAGTTGAGAAACAATACATTGATTCAACATATTGCTATTTTGAAATGTTTATTGAATGGTGAAAATAATATGTGAAATGCAAGTAGTTTCATTCAAAGATCCAATTGTTGAAATATCAATAGATAATCTGTGAGGTCAGAAATCTCAGGACAAAAAATATACAAAGAAAAGGAAAGGAAACCCAGTAAGTTTCAAGACTTTACTATGCAGTATAAAGGACCAAGGGAGGTACTTCATAAATTAAAGATAAATTTTATGCTTTATGCTTTCTAACACATTTAGACTGACCTTAGGATGAATATAAAATGATACATCAAAAACACATTAATTCCAGGGGTTAGATAATGAGAGATAGCAGAACATGCCACCCCAAAATGTGCTACCTTGGCAGGGTATTTTGAGATGAAGGCAATTGAGAAAGCAGATACAAGAAAAGCTCCGACCTCTCTCCTTTGCTTAAGGGCAGGTCAGACATTTTTGTAAAGGTTTCCCATGTCTTCTTTATATCAGAAAGATGGAAGTTAACCACTGGAAAGAACTTTATACCCTCACCAACACAGAGGTAGCACCAAAACACTCTAACAAACTTCACTCGACCGTCCTTATTTACCCTTAGTTGCTCCATTTGTTTCTCTTCCTATACTTCACAGTCCCTAGATATTCAGTCCTTTTCTTTTGTCTTATCTCTTTAAAAATTTATTGGTCTTCTGGTAAGATGTTTTATAACCCCAAATCTTAACTACTTCTTTCAGTTACAGATCAGTTCCTCTCTTGTGTATGTATGATTGCCTACATTAATAAAGTTCTGTTTTTATTTTTTTTATTTTGCTTGTTAATCTGTCCTTTGTCAGTCTGATTTGCAGGACCCCATCAAGCAAGCATAGCTGAGTAGAGGAAAGGGAAAACATTTCCTCCTCTTCAGTATTGTCCAGTTACTTATGGACAATTTAGTGCTCTGTCTGGTATAGATAAGCTCACATCTTTATAATTACAATAGCATTACTCAATCCTTCAAGATACAGCTAGCATTATTCTATAAATCAGCAATATATATTCCTTAGATACATGAAAGTTTTTTTTTTTTTCCAGTCTTAGCCATGGGCAGATCAATTTTTAGGAGTCATTCTGACTGAGCAATTTGATTGCATCTTAAGAGGTTAAAACTCCTCTGGCAAGATATGCTGATTTATTGGTTTCAAAATGGAAATGAAAATTCTAAGTGCTGGATCAGCAAAACCAACACACTCAAAGCGAGTGACCTTCAGGACTCTCATGAGAATCCCTGTTAGGGTTGCCTGATCCCAAAATCAAAGAAAGAATTGACTCCTTAGGCTTTACACAAGTTCTAATGTTCAAAATTGCAAATCTTGGACTAGGCTTTGAAAGGAAAATCAGGGTAGTGTTATGGACTCTTTTCTGCTAGGATACTGAATTGAACAAGTCCAGGATGTAAAATGTAGTGACATATTGGCATTTCATTCTATGCAAATAGTTCTCCTTGAGGCAAAATTTCAATTTGATTTTTTTTAATATTGTGCAACTGTGCAGCATAATTGCTCTGCTTGAGTGTAATTCACCTGCAGTGTTGTACACATTCTATATCATTGGCTGATCCCACCTATCCTCAAAGTTCTTCGTTTCTCCCATCCCTCCTTGAACCTCTCATAATCACAATTGCAAATACTAGTTCACATTGTTGAGTCTTTTATATATGCTTTACATTCACGCCACTCAATTATTCTCTAGGGAAGTAATTATTCTCTTATAATTTTGGAATACTCATACTTTGGCTCAGTAGTTTTCTAAGGATTCTTAAAATAATGTTAAAACAGAGAGGATAAGTAACATCTATTGACTTGACTATTCATTGAAGAGTTAAGAGCAACCCATGCCCTCAAGAATTGTATGCTGGGGGCTGGAATGGTGGCTCAGTGGTTATGGTGCTTGCCTGGCATGCGCAAGTATATGTACGCAATTAAGTGTCAGAGCAACGAAAGCCATGTGAAAAACTCAATAAAAATTGATTCTGTCTCTCTCTCTCTCTCTCTCTCTCTGTCTTTCTCTCTTAAAAAAAAAAGAAAAGAAAAAAAGAATTGTATGCTGGGCTAGAGTGGTGGCTCAGTGATTACGGCGCTTGCCCAGCATGCACATGTACACGGATTCAAACCCCAGCACCCACATACACAACTAAGTGTCAGAGCAATGAAAGCCATGTGAAAAACTCAATAAAAATTGATTCCCTCTGTTTCTCTCTCTCTTTCACTGCCCTTCTCTCTTTAAAAAAAAATTGAAATAAGAATTATATAATATGCTGATGCTCTGTCCTTTTTTCTCTTATAGTAGTATTTTTTTGATTCTTTACAAAATTCTTACTTCATTCTTAAGACACTGTTAAAATGTTATCTCTATTCCTTGAGAGTGTTTCATGTCCTCTTTGGCTTAAATACCTCTCATATAACGTTCTTTGTTCTGGCAAGTATTTACATGTTTTTCTTTTCCATCAAACCATGCACATATTATGGGATTTATTTTATTAATTATTGCATTCAGTGCAATTGAAACAACATTTAATACTTTATAGGACTTAAGAAGGTTTGCTGAGTAAATGAATGAATGTCATACCTGGAACATAAATGAAAGAAGAAGATAAAAAAATAGGACACTGGTCCTAACAGTGCTAGATTTCAGGGTCCCTATCTTCTTAAGCATCATAATAACCACACAGTAACAATCATGATCAAATCTAACAAGAGGAAAAGCTATATTTCTGTGTTTTTAAAGGTGAACTCACCCTAGAAAAAATGAATCCAAAGTATTATGGCACATACACACATCATTTTGGAATCCCTTAATATCCATAGTACACATTAGAGTTAGCGTGAGTACATTGAGTGTTCAAGTTGGTGCTTTTGAAAACTGTGTTGTCTAAATACTTTTGTAAACATACTTTTAAAGCCCAAAATACAGTCCATTGGTCATTAGTTGCTAGCTATTGGTCCATAGGATATTAAAAGACTAAACAATAACCAAAAAGGAGAAAAATATAATTCAATATATTTGCTAATATACAGATTTTGGTCATTTTTCAACATTGACTTTGTTGATTTATTTGCAAGAAGGAAGGGGATATCATCAGCAGTGCATATCACCTTCTGTTTGGCAAATCTTGTTCTACAAATTTTGCGGCAAGTTAACAAGATTTTAAAGAGATAAGTCTTGTCTTAGACAGGAAATGCAGTGCGTCTCAGCCACATCTTCATTATGGTCTTTGTAACCTGGTAAACCTTTATCTTTCCTCTAAAATTGAGACCAATCTCTGAGATTGTATCAATTGATACTAGAAAATAGCACAACACAAAAAGATCTCAACAAAGGTAAGATCTCATCATATGCATATGTAGATTGGTGGTGTAGGATAGATGTATCATTTTGAATTTTATCCCAGCACGGGTTCATTTGCTTTAACTTCTTTAATTCAGTTTTGCTATTAGCAGATGTTCATAGAAAGTTCTTATTTTTCTGTAACTGTAGGTTTATCTTGTTTTTAATGAATTAATATATCTTAATGATTATCATTTATTTTGTATACTTATCAATTATCTGCTAAGCATTAAAATCTGAAGTTTATTTTAATTTAGATAATCTAAATAAAACTACAAAAAGTCATCTTGTATCAATATCCTTATTATTTGATTTTCAGACCTGCATTCTTACTCTTCTTTACTTTCAAGATACACGTTGAGTGGGCTGCAGTGGTGGCTCAGCAGTTATGGCACTTATCTGGCAAGATCAGGGACCCAAGTTAGAACCCCAACACCATGTACACAAGAAAGTGTTGGAGCAATGAAAGCCATGTGAAAAACTAAATAAAATTGATTCTCTCTTTCTCTCTCTCACTGTCCCTCTCTCTTTAAAAAAATACATGTTGAGTAAAAAAAATGAGTATAAAAATGTGAATATATAGAACTATGTACAAGTTACACAGAGCTCTCTACCTCCTTAATGATCCAAACTCTGCAAAATAAGAAATATGGAGAAAATAGTTTGACCTCAGAGATTCTATAGAATGATTTAGATTTTCTTAAAAGTTTTCCTAAAGGAAGTGTACAAATCAATCAGAGAAACATTTCTAAATTTATTGTAGGCATATCTTCATCTCCTCAAATCTTTCTACTCTCAGAAGAACTTAAATACCTTTTGTTGGCTCAGCTCTTATCCTGCAACTCAATTCTCTAATTATTAACTAGCTCCTCCCACTTGCTGCCCAGGCATGCCAGCACCGGTAGGTTAAACACAGTTTCTAAGCCACAGGCTCTAAAATATATTTATCAGATGGTTTTTACAATGAGACCTGACCAGTATTCTAGCATCTTCCACTAATAAGTGCAAAAGATATCCCTAAATTGAAAGAAAAGAATAAAAGTGAGGGTTTGGACTACTGGTAAAAAAGAGAAAATATTATAGACTAGCGTGAGGACAGTCTTACATTGATACCTCCAAAATCTGGCCTTTTCATCATATTTTTCTAGTTTCTAATTTTTATGCTTCTATCTATATATTGCTCTTTTAAAACACCACAATTAATATCCCGTCATAGCTTTAAAACATTTATAAAATAATATATTTTCTACTCTGAGGCCATTATTGGTATGACACAATTTCTCATACGGAATGAAGAGCAGAAATCATCAAGTGATTTAGTGCACTACCTGCCAGGAGTAAGAGGTAAGACAATGGGATTTGTCAGGTTGAACAGCAGTAGAGGTAGTGTGCATTTAATGCAACACAGAAGAACTCTGGTTGATGATACACATACACAATCACAGTTGTGCTTCGATGGTGAAAAAGAGCTGAGATTGATTATCTATAGGGAGCAGCAGATAGGAGCGACAATCCCTATAAATGTGCCTCCTAAGTGACCATTAAGGAGGCAAAGTTGCCTAGGTTAACTTGGTATCAAAAGCACTCTAAATAAAATAAATTACCCCGTTACAAGAATTGCCAAAGCACTACTAAGCAAGAAAGATGAAACAGGCGGTTTTGCCATTCCAGATTTAAAACTATACTATAGGGCCACAGTAACAAAGACAGCATGGTACTGGTATCAAGACAGGGAAGAAGACCAATGGAATAGAATAGAAGACCCCGAAACCAATCCTCAAATCTTTAAACATCTGATTTTTGACAAAGGGGGTAAAAACATTACATGGAGATGTGACAGCCTCTTCAATAAATGGTGCTGGACAAACTGGTCTTCCACCTGCAGAAAGTTGAAATTAGACCCATATCTTTCTCCTTGCACAAGAATCAAATCAAAATGGATCAAGGAGCTTGGTATCAAACCAGCTACATTGCAACTGATAGAAGAAAAAATTGGTCCAACACTTCAACATTTAGGAG
>PVKS010016865.1:0-43147 GCA_004027875.1 Aplodontia rufa
AAAATGAAGACACAACATATCGAAACCTTTGGGACAGCATGAAAGCTTTCCTAAGGGGAAAATTCATAGCACTGAGTGCCCACATTAAGAATGAAGAGAGATCTCAAATAAACAAGTTTACACTTCATCTCAAAGCCCTCCAAAAGGAAAAACAAGCTAACCCCAAACCCAGCAGAAGGAAGGAAATAATCAAGATTAGAGCCGAACTCAATGAAATTGAAAACAAAAAAACAATAAAAAGAATTGATGAAACAAAAAGCTGGTACTTTGAAAAAATAAACAAGATAGATAGGCCCCTAGCGAATCTAACCAAAAGAAGGAGAGAAATGAGGTTAATCAATAAAATCTCCAATGAAAAGGGAATGATCACCACCAACCCCATAGAAATCCAACAAATTATAAGATCGTATTTTGAAAACCTATACTCCTCCAAATTTGATAACTTGGAAGAAATGCAGGGTAGTGTTATCAGACATGGGATCTCACTAATCACGTTGATGGGAAGTCTTATACAAAAGAGGAAGACAAAAGATAAAAGGAACAGGAGCTCATTAAAGGTGTAATATCTTCCCAGAAGAGATGAAACTCAAGAATAAAAGGGTCAACCTTAGCAAGAAGAATCTCTCCTTGTACCTGGGTGGGAAGAAAATGGTTCAGGAAGCAAAAATGTTTGCGAACTTTTAGTTAGAAACTGAGGAAACTGTGGAGGTTTCCCTTTCTTCCTTTCTTGTTCCCTTCATCCCTCCTTCCCACCTTTTCAATCTTGTGTGTTACAGGGTTATTTGTTGAGGACATGGGTGAGCTGTGGAGAATGATCAGAATTCAGAGCAGAGTGAAGGTGTGAGACAAATACTTTAGGATATGGCAAAACTGTACTGAACAGTGGTGTTTGGCACATTGAAGAGATGTTCTGAGTTTGACAACCATGAATTTACACTAAAGCAGGTCATCCCAGTTTTGAGATTATGTCCATTAAGCAGAGAAAATTTAAAGAAAGCCTTGTCTTTAGATATAATTTGCAGAGAAAAATAAAGTGATTAAAATTGATGGGGAATAACATAAGAGCAAGAGAATAGAGAACAGTTAACATAATAGCAAACCCATAGAAGCCAAATATTAAGACTAATCAGCTAATCAATGGAAGAGTTTGTATATGCATGTACCCATAGATTTTCAAATGAGGTCATTTAATAAACTGGAACACGTGAGAGTTGATTCACAAAAATTTCTAAATCATTGAAGAGTGGAGAGAGTCAAGTGAGTATGGAATTGCTGCTACAAGAGCGGTGACTCTTGGAGAGAGGCATTTGGAGATGATCAGGTCAGAAAACTGAGTCCTTGTAGAGGATAAAATGATTGCAAATTTCCACTCCTGATCAAATTGCTACAGTTTTCAATCAAAGACAAGATATAATCAGGATATTTCTTAATGATATCTGAAATGAAAAGAATATGATGGAGGAACTATAATAAAGCAGATTCAGAGTGAGGAGGTGTGAGTCACACTTCTAGTGCTGGAGTACACAGATTGCTAGAGAGAGCAGTCACCACCTGAGTACTGTGGGGGAAGCCAGTTTCTCCTTCAAATTGAAGAGGAATTAAGTAACCATTGAAGACCATGAAGGTGGAATGTTTCTTTGATAAAGAAGACATTTTCAGATAACAATAATGAAGGGATTGAATGAAAAAAACAAGGAAGAGTGAAGAATACAAGTCAGATGAATTGGTACATAGAATTTCAAGGGGGTGACTGTAAAATGAAAACAAGATATGGCTTAACTCTGACCATTTATTAGAGGAGGAAATGGCTAGGTTTCTCTTTTAGAAAAAAGAATTGAAACTCATGCTTTTATATTCTATTTCTTCATTGTTCAATTTGCTTGCTCTTGGAAAATTCTAGCATTTAATTCATATTTAACCTTAATATAAAAGTTCTTGAGCCTTTTATCTCCAATGGACATGCAATTTCCTCTGAACATAAGTCAGTCCATATGAGCAGAATGTCTTGATCTTTGGAAACTTGTAACCAACTGCTCTGTCCAGCACAGCTGGTTTGATTAGTTGCTTTATGAATGAATTCCCATCCCCAGAGACCATGACCTAATAGGCTACCACCTCTCTACTTGGAAGTCCCTTATTCTCCTGCATAAAGGAATGAGTGCATCTCACAGGTACTTTCCCAAAATAGGAAAGTAATTTAAAACCAAAAGAAAGAAAAAAAGAGAGAGAAATGCTTATGTTACACTTTAAAAAAAAAGTTCTTTTGGATAACACAACAGTAGTTTATTATAGGTTTTATTATAATCTGTGTTTTACACTTCTGTGAAATTCCAAGGACCTTGGGCTCTTTACCTCCAATGCCTTTTAGATTAGTGATATTATGTGCTTTCATCTCTGAAATGTTTTAAGCAGGTGGGTAAGCATTGTGAGCATTCCTGTCTTTCAGGTTCTGTGCTTCTTATTAGAACCTCTGTGTGGATACCATGGTTCATCAAATTCAAAATTACAGGGCATGTGCTCAGAAGTCCGCCCACTGTATTTTCATCAAGGTGGCATTTACATGGGTGGGTTCACTTTGCAAAATGGAATCAAATATTTAAATTCAGGATTTTTGCACTTCTGTGAAACCATGCTAACTTTCAGCAGATGTCTGAACTTCATTGGCACATTCTCTGGGATGTTAATGAAATAAAATTGTAAATGGTGTAGTGTGTCAGTGAGGTAGATCACATTCCAATTTCATGGGCAATCAACAGAATGAAAAGATAAATGAGACAGTTGTAAATGGAAGACAAAAATACAAGGCATGCACTCCAGAACAGATAGGATATGCTGATGGGATTAGAACCTGCCTGAGAACTGTGAGCCACAGACAACATTGCCAACATTTTGTTATTATATTGCTTTTCAGCCCCAATTCCTTATCTGTTTTGCTTAATATTGTACCACACTGCTTGGAATATGGCAATCACTCAATACATTTCTGGAATAAATGCATTTATTTGCTATAATAATATAATTATAGGCCTTTCATGGCTCTACTCTGCTATCTTATCTGTTACTGGTGCTACTCAAATATTTTAGATGTGTGGCTTATACTGGATTCAAAAAACCTTGTAAGAATCAAAGGATCAGTGCTGGAGCTCGGTGGTTACCGTGCTTGCCCAGCATGCGCAAGTACATGGATTTAAACCCGAGCAACCCACATAAACAACTAAGTGTCAGAGCAACAACAGCCATGTGAAAAACTCAATAAAAATTGATTCTCTCTCTCTCTCTTGCTGTCATTTTCTCAAAAAAAAAAAAAAGAATCAAAGTTTCATTAGCCTTGCAAATTAGCCTTACTAGAACATTTTAAAAAATACAGGAATGGTATCTATCATTCCTTGATCAGTTATTATCTACCATAGCTTCCTAGAACATAATGTGGTAACTCTTTTTTCTTAGAACATACAAAAAAAGTCAAACCTTCTCCGGACTGACCTGTAGTTTATGATGTGATGTTGGAAGGGTCTGAGTGCTTGAGTCCCTCCAAAAAATTCATATGTTTATAACTTATCCCTAATATAAGGATATTATGGAGATAAAATCTTTTAGGGAGGTGATTGAATTGTAAGGGAAGAGTCCCCCAGTTCTAGGAAAGAGGTCCCAGCAAGCTGCCTTAGCCAGTCCGCCATGAGAGGACACATCAAGAAATTGGCAGCTTATAGCCCAGAGAAAGTCCCCTACCAGAACCCAACCACACTTACCAGCTTCTAAAACTATGAGAGAGAAATTTCTCCTGTTTAAAATCTGTGTAGTCTTTGATGTTTTGTTATGGCAGCAGACAGAAATAAGAATACAAAATAGCCACATCTCTACATTGCCTTAGGAATATCCCTGGCTTCCTAAGACTCCTCTTTGTAAAATCAACAAAGTTTTAACTTGTTCTATTGCCTACTGATGCATAATTAACAAGCTGAGCCATAACTCTGGTGAGCATCACCTTGACTGACCTCATGCCTGTCCAGCTGATGGTCTTCCCAAATACAGTGAATGTTGCCTCTCCAGCCTTCAGTTAATTTGGCATCTACAAAGTGCATTCACAAACTTTGTGTCTTTCATACCTTCCAGGCTTATTATCTTTGTAGTCTTTCATGCAAGATAAAAATTGCTGATTCATGCTAATTAATGACCCTAGAGAGGAAATGCAAGCCCTCTGAGCTTGGCCTTGAGCCACCCCTTGAGGCCCAGTAATGTGTGCACATTGAATTTTAATCAACATCTTGAGAGTTTAACTGTTCTATCCCTCTTATGTTTATGGGAAAAAATGATTTTTTAAATCTCATTGTGTTCAGGACTCATTATACTCATCTATTATTTAAATATACCATGTTTCTTTAGAGAGAAGGACATGAGAGAGAGAGAGACAGACAGAGAAAGAATCAATTTTTATTGAGTTTTTCACATGGCTTTTGTTGGACCAACACTTAGCTGTGTACGTGGGTGCTGGGGTTTGAACTTGTGTACTTGCGCATGCCAGGCAAGCACCGTAACCACCGAGCCACCACTCCAGCCCTAAATATACCATTTTTACATTTCACCTTGTCCACGGTCCCTCATCTCCCAGCACACCAAAAAGAGTCATTTGGAAAAGCTAATAAATGAGAGTTGATTTTTATGGTCTTGTCTGGAGAACCTCTACTTTGTGTCAATTATCTTAGACGTGTAGACCTGTAGATTTCTTCGGACTGAATGTTCCCCATAACATTTTTGATATGAAATACCTTTCCTCTGAATTTTGTACATGTATGCTTGTGAGGCAGAAAAAGTTAGGCAGTCTGTGTAAGCAGAATGATGTGGGTCAATACGAGGGAAATTAACTGATGGTCATTTTTTCTGAGAGGGAAACGAGCATCCACTGCCCTCAGTAAGCAGAGGTCCATATCAGCTTCACATCCCCTTCCCTAACAATGGTGGTCCAGCTGGTGGCTTCCCCTGTGCTGATAAAGATGCTCATGGCCCAGAATCAAAGACCAGATCAGAGCAGAATTTCACACTCACAATTCTAGGAATGAGGGAGGAAAGGCAATGATGAATCGAAGGAAGAGAATCTTAAAAAGGGAAAGTTGCCTCCCCTCTTCCAGTTCTCAGCTCTGAGACTCCCTTCTCCTGGAGAAGTCTTTCTTTCTATCCTTTCTTAAATAAACTCTGTTTGCTCCATTTGCATCCATTTCCCTCATTTTCATTCTTTGGCTCTGAGAGGGCACCAACCCAACATCCACCAAACCGGGATCAGCTGAGGGCTCATCCGGGATCCATCACGAACAAGACAAGATACCACTGAGGTAAGCATTTCTCTCTCTGTAAGCTTCTGCAGGGCACAGCTTGCATCTTTTGGTCTCTTTCTTTCTGTAGGACAACTGGGCATCCATCAGTCACTTAAGTGCGATTAGCACAACCGCCAGTCTTAAGCCTTAGATGACAGGTTTCCTGTCCTTTTACAGTTCCAAATCCCCTGCCTTTGGCTCGGGCATGTTAGGCTCTCTAAGGGTCTTTACAGAGATTCTATCCTGGCTTGGCATGTGTCTAGCATTAGTAGATAGTTGCCCTCTGATCCTGGTTAACTTTGGATGTGAGGAACTGAGTGAAGGAGAGAAGTAATTGAGAGATACTGGGCAGGGCCACTCCTTGGTGGATCTCAAAGACTTCCCCCTGACCTCCTCTCCTGACAGTCCGTAAGGGTTTCCTACAAAAAACAAGTTGATTGGACTCTGCTGAATGAATACACCAGAAAAATACACGTCCATGTAATCCAGACTCTTCCCATGATGCTCATTCCTCCTGAGCACTCCCTTCCTCACTGATCAAGACTCTAATTGTTGAGAAAGGGGCATTTTATATAGAATGAATAGGGATAAAGGGCCAAAGTCCCATCTATTCACATATTGAGACTTTATGGGCCTATAGAGATTTCCCTCATTGCTGTTTCAGTGCCCCTAGATGTCCCCTAAACTCTTTTGGCTGTAAGAAGGAGACTTACACTCACCTCTTACTGTTCTTTAGGAATTTTAGAAGACACATCTCAACCCATAGCTATGTTCCTCTACATCTGAACGAAAGGGCTTCCCAAGAGTCTTCATCTCGACTTTCTGGGAATACTGTGAAACAAACCCCCTTGATTCAGTTTTTTCATTGAATTTCTTCAGGGAAAGAACATTAAGCTTTCAACAGCCACTAGATGGTGTCCTGTCTGCCCTCCAGAGGGGCTCTTATTCAGATGGGAGCTTCAATCTCACCAGCTATGCCAGGTTCTCCAATGGGAATCATAGGGAAGTATAAATTTTAATACTATTTTACAACTTAGTTTATTTTTCAAGAAGGAAGGAAAATATGGTGAAATTCCTTATGTCCAGGCTTTCTTTGCCTTAAGAGAGAACCCCAAATTTTATCAACAGTGTACATTAGACCCAGCAGCCCAAATTAGGAGCAAACCTAATTACCCATCTGGAACACATCCCATCCCAATGATGAACATTATGCTAGAATATTACACACTTCCAGGTATTCATCATTGAAGGCTTCCAAAGAACCAAACAAAAACATATTAATTATTCCAATCTGCTTGAGATCCATCAAGGCCCCCAGGAAAATCCAACTGTCTTTCTGGAGAAACTGAGGGAGGTATTGAGAAAACACAAAACACATCAATATGGACCCCAAGTCCACAGAGGACCACACAAGGGTAGATTTATCACCCAGTTGGCCACAGACATTTGGATAAAATCTCTAGATGACATCCTTCAGCTTGCAACCTCTGCCTTGTATGACAGAAATTGGGAGGAGAAGAAAAAAAGGGAACATAGAGACAAAAGGAAAGCTGAAGCACTGGTTATGGCCCAACAAGAAGTAAGCTTCCAGGGAAATAAAGGTAAAAAATAGAATGGACCTCCAGATACAAACAGGACCTGTTTCCATTGAGGAGAAGAGAGACATTACCAATGGGAGTGCCCCCAAGCCAAGTGACTACCACCAAGTCCCAGTGCTATCTGTCCATGCAATCGTGGAGGAATACATATCCCTAGGGGCTCAGGCCTTTGAGTACAGATTCCTCCACACAGGCCTCACAGGGCCTGGGGCTGGCTGTAATGGCTCTTGCGACTCCTATCACCATTATTTGAGCCCCAGGTATGCTTCTGCATAGGGAGCCCGAAGGTCAATTTCATCCTGGAACTGGGGCTAGCTTTTCTGTATTTGTCTCTTACAGTGGACTTCTCTCCTCTAACAGCATGATGCTGCAGGGAGTGTCTGGACAGCCTCTATCTAGAAACTTTATTCCCCCCCCTGAGCTGTGAGTGGGACGGAATGGTGTTTTCTCATGCATTCCTGATAGTCCCAGAATGCCCTCCCCCTTACTATAGAAAGACTTAATTTCAGAGATTCAGACTTCCATCACAATGAATCTAGGGCCCCTAGGACCACTATATTTGCCTCTATTAGAAAGTGACATAAACCCTGAATTATGGGCCACTGAAGGCAGGATTGGGGGAGCAAGAAGTGCAGTTTCAATCAAAATAATTTTAAAGGATCACTCTATCTTTCCACATCAGGAGCAGTACTCCATTCATCCAGAGACAAAGAAAGGCTGATTAAAGATCATTCAAAACCTCAAAAAGCAGGGACTTCTAGTGCCCCGCAATAGCCCATGCAAAACACCCATTTTAGGAGTTCAAAAGTCCAGTGGGGAATGGTGCCTAGTCCAAGATCTTAAAATAGTTAATGAAGCAGTTGCTTCCCTCCACCCTCTAGTGCCCACTCTCTCATCTGGGATCCCAGCTACTGCTGCTTGGTTCTCTGCATTAAATATAAAAGATGTTGCCTTTTTCTGCATACACCTAGACTCTCAATCACAAAACGTGTTTGCCTTTGAAGAGCCAGAGAGCAGATCTCTCTTACCTGGACAGTGTTGCCTCAAGGATTCAGAGACAGTCCACACTTGTTGGGACAAGACTTGGCTAAGGACCTGTCACAGTTCACCAGTAATAGTTCTCCAATATGTAGATGGCATCCTCCTGTGTGCCATCACTCAGAGAGAAGGTCAGGAATCCATTACAGAACTCCTAAATTTCCTAGCTGATAGAGGATATATGGTTTCAAAAAGGTAAACTCAAATATGACAACAGCACATTCAATATCCACAAACTAGGAGAAGAAAGAACAGCCCTTATAGGATGATACTTCTACCCAAGAGCTCAGAGGTTTCAAGCCCCTGCTCTTAGCTTGCTTACAGAGCAAGAATTCAATCTGTTTGCCACTGAGAGAAAAGGGATAACCCTACAGGTGATTACATAGAGTAATGAGCCAGCTTAACAGCCAGTAGCATATCTTAGTAAGGAACTTGACACATGCCTCAAGGATGGCCGGATTGCTTGTGAGTGGTGGCTGCAGGTGTCTTGCTATTCCCAGAGGCATTCAAGATCACCCTGGGAAGAGATCTCATTGTGTGCCCTTCTCATGATCTCTTGGGAATTCTAAACACTCGAAGAGTCTTTTGTGTCTCAGATAATCACCTCCTAAAATACTAAGCCTTACTTCTAAAGGTTCTGGTACTCATACAAGGACTTGCTGTTTGCTCAAGTTTAAACTCACCCAACTTCCTTCCAGAGTCATTAGAAGGAAGTCCCAAGGATGACTGTCAATAAGCCTTAGCTCTTGACTAATCAGCCTAAGGAGACCTTCAGAGTGACCCCTCCCCAATACAGATATCACTTGTACATAGATGGAAGATTTTCATGAAGCAAGGAAAGTGTAAAAAGCTCCTTACGCCGTAATGACTCTATGACACCTTAGAAGTGCAGTTCTTGCCCATGGGCACAAGTGCACAGCTTGCAGAATTAATAGCCCTAAGGAGAGCCCTTGAGCTAAGAAAGGGACAGAGAGTCAACATTTACATTTCCTCTAAGTATTCTTATCTAATTCTGTATGGACATGCAGCAATGTGGAGAGAGAGGATTTCAAGCAGCTGGAGGAACTCCTATAAAGAACTATGAACAGATCCATAAGTTCCTGGAAGCTGTTCATTTACCCAAGGAAGTAGCAGTAATTCATTGTTGGGGCACCAGAAGGAAATTGATGAGATATCTGAAGGCAATAATAGAGCAGACCAACTGGCCAGAGAGGCTGCAAGGGAGCATTACATCAATCAGCAAACTTAGCCCCTCTGCTATAGACAGGACCTCCCTGGAGATAAAATCTCAATACATCCAAGAAGAGATGCAACAGGCCTTATCTAGGGGAGGCACTCTCTTGCCTCCTGGGTGGATCCAAATTGAAGATAGCAAACTGCTTGTCTGCTAACTCTCAGTGTAGCAATCTTTCCATCTTTGAGAGGAAAACACTTCTCGAATTAATTCCAGGGATATTTGAATAGAGAAATATACCCAAAACAGTCCATCAGAGAGTGAAAGCCTGTGAGGCATATCAGAAAAATAACACCCTTAACTATGCCAAAAAGCCTTCTGGGCTACTAAGGACAGGACAATTCCCTGAGGAAGACTGGTAGCTTGATTTTACCCACATACCCAAAAGGGGGGATATCAATACCTATTGGTTATGGTGGATACCTTTGCTGGGTGGGTTGAGGCCTACCTCAGACTGAACAGGTGGGAGAAGTAATAAAGGCCCTATTACAGGAAAGTTTTCCTCCATTTCGACTCCCTCACAGCCTCCAGAGTGACAATGGGGCACTTTTAAGGCAGTTGTTACTCAGGGAGTGTCCAAGGCCCTAGGCATAAAGTATCATTTCTGCTGTGCATGGAGACCTCAATCCTCAGGGAAGGCAGAGAAAGGCTAACATCTAAAAGAGATATTAAAAAAAAAAAAAACACACCACTCAGAAGAGTCACTACCCTTGGCCCAGAGTGCTTCCTCAGAATTAGAAACACACCAGGAGCTCCAGGGCTCAGTCCATTTGAGCTCTATTCCTAAGGAATGACATCCTTAAAGATCAGGAGACTGCAGACTTGGTGTCTCATATCACAAAGTTGGCTGAGTTCCAAGCTGAAACCTGTAAATATCCTACTTATGAACCACTCACCTCTCCACCTTTGTGCAAGCCTGGAGATTTGGTTTTGGTTAAGATCACACCTTCTCACTCCCCAAATCTAGACCCTACCTGGAAGGGACTCATCTCTGTAATTCTGTCTATGCCTTTGCAGTAAAGGTTCTTATATAAGAAAACTGGATTCACCACTCTCAGAGGAATCTTTAGCATACTGAATAGACTCCCATAGAAACTCCTCCTTCTCAAGAAACAGTGGATCAGTACACCTGCACTCCACTGGAAGATTTAAAATATCTCTTCCACAAAGAAAATAATGATATGTAAACTTTTCTTTATTTCTGTGTTTATTATTTTGGGCAATTCTGTTGGAATTAATGCTTTCCTAGACTGGGCTCAACAATATGCCACTAGATTGCAAAAAGCAGTGGCTGGATATGTGGATTATTGCTCCTTTCCAGCATATCTGGGCTACCCCGGTGGGAATGACGTTACAAAGGAATGACTAGGTAAAAGTGCAATCTCTAAGGACAGAACAGTTTTCTGAAACCTTCTGGTAGAGGAAGTTGCTGGTCTCTATGGTCACCATCATACTCTTTGGCATATTTGGATGCTTCTGTCTCTATTGCTGTTATCAATTTTATTCCAGTACTTATACCTTCTTGTTTCTGTTATAGACCACCTGCCTCACAGATGGCTCTGCAGTGTGTTTCTGCCAGAGCAAACATTTACTGTGACCTCCCTCTTGAATAGACCATGCCCATAATCATTGGCACTCTACCCAGAAGCACTCCAGATTACCTCTATCATAGACTCATTATCAACCTGAACATTCTTAAGGGAAATCCCAAAACTTCTTGCCCCATTACACCCCTTTTTCATCTGGAAGTAGCCACATTGGTCATCCTCAAATCCCTTACAGTACCATAGATTTCCCTAATCCAAGGAGGGAATGAGCCAGAAAATGCTAGGCAGTCAGTGTAGGCAGAAAAATGTGGGTCAATAAGGAGGAAATCAGCTGATGGTCATTTTTTTTCTGAGAGGGCAAAGAGCATCCACTGCCCTAAGCAAGCAGAGGTGCACGTCAGCTCCACATTGCTTTTTGCTAACAAGGGTGATCCAGACAGTGACTTCCCCTCTGCTGCGGCTGATGCCCATGGCCCAGAAACAAAGACTACATCAGGCCAGAATTTCATGTCCGCACTTCTAGGCAGGGGGAGGGAAGGCAATGACTAATCAAGGGAGGTGAACCTTAAAAAGGGCAAGTTGCCTTTTCAATTTCTCGGCTCAGAGACTCCTTTCTGGGGAAGTCTTTTCTTTACATCTTTTCTTAAATTTGCTCTGCTTACCTTGGTGTCCCTTGGTGTCATTTTTTGACTTCAAGAGGACACGAGCCCAACATCCACAAAACC
Organism: Aplodontia rufa; assembly: GCA_004027875.1. Taxonomy (NCBI): domain Eukaryota; kingdom Metazoa; phylum Chordata; class Mammalia; order Rodentia; family Aplodontiidae; genus Aplodontia; species Aplodontia rufa. The sequence continues at coordinate 11,452 of PVKS010016865.1, forward strand.
AGCACCACTTATACTGAGAATACTAGAAAACCAAACCTGCACTTTTCAGATGCATTTGCAGGTAGCACACAGTGGGCTACCACATTTTGACAAATCAAGAAAATGTTCAATGGTATCTGTTCCTGGAAAGAACCTTGTATGAGAAGCTTCCATCCATGGCACATCCTGGAGAATATAGGCTGGCAGGTCACATCACCACCCCCATAGTTTCTGTGCACAGTGCAACATTTCTCCTGGCTCCATTTCCCTGTGACTGCAGAGCATAGAAACTGGGTTCTATGTGTCTGCTATAAATTTTGTAAGATGACTTACCTTTTAAAATCCCATCCTGCAAAAACTAGCTAGAGAGGATTTTCTGCAACTAAGAACCCTGAAAGCTATGGAAGTGTTCTTAACGAACTCTTCTTTTCTTCACCTCAGTCTTTACTCCTCTCTGTTATGTTGGCACAGGAGTTATTAAATGGCAATGTTTAACATTGACTTTCTACATATACTTTTATGAGGATAACTCAGTGATTCCGTAGAGCTTATCTTCTCCTGCACAGCCTATCATTTAACTGTCTCTGTGTTGGAGTTGTGGGATCTTACTATTATGTCTAGTTGTCTACTTTGCTAGCTAAATTCACCACACTCTGCTTCATCCTTTGAACCATAACAATCAGATCTAAGGATAATTATGGTGTGTGTGTGTGTGTGTGTGTGTGTGTGTGTGTGTGATATTTTTAACTTTTAAATAATATTAGTACTTCAATCTTTATTCTCTGGAATCTCCCATCTCAAATTCTTTTCCTAACCTGTGATATCTATGATATGAAATATCCTGTAATTTCATTCCTTTTTGCCAATCTCCCTTGTTCTATTTCTGGATATTGTAATTTAGATAGCAGTCCTCAAACAAATTTTCTTTGCTCTGATCTTTGTATTAAGACAGGAGAAGAAGTGTAGCTGGAATTCTGGTTTGATCAAGAAGAAACCCATTCATTTTAAGAGGACAAAGAATGTCTACTACTACTAGTGATCTATGATGCAAATAAGGAGGATCCCAGGAGACACTCCCTTCTTCTAACAAAGGCTCTGCTGCATCCTGGTTCCCTCTGCCATAAATGTGCTGGGAGCATAGGCAAAGACCTGATCTAGCCAGAGCTTTGCACTGTGCTCCTAGAACTGGGGAAGAGAAAATAACGGTTATGAAACTAAACAGAGGGTGAGTCCCACCCCTACTTCTGTTCTGTCCCATTCTCCCACTGGGGGACATCTTCTCTTTGCCCTGTGCTATGCTTTCTGTTATTTTCTTAAAATAAAATCTGTCTACTGTGTTTGCCTTGACGTCCCTCTTCTTCCTTCTGCATCTCCAGTGGACAGGAACCCAACTTCCGTCAAACAGGCATCATCACCATTAATTATAAGTTTATTTGTTCTTTCAATAAGGTTAAGTACATCTCTGAAATAATTATTTTGGTTCTACTGTTGCTACTTCCTACTAGTGCTTCACTTTAATTTCATGTGAATTCTCCTTTACTAATCTTCTGAATGATTTGCTGTGTTTTAACTTTTAAATCTATGCTAGAATAAAATAGATACTATATTGGATGCAAATTTCAGATTGTCTTCTTCATCAACTTATCCTTATTGCAAAAAGCATAGTAAAATTTCAACAAGTATTTATCATCTGATGTGCTGAAATTTTACCTCTTGATTTTCATTTAGTTTAAAAAAAGAATGAACTATTTCACCTTATCTTTTTATATACTGCCACCCCATCCTTGAGTTTTTCTTCAGTTTAATACCACAGGATATTCTTATTAATTAAATTACATTAAGTGATGATGTTGAATCTTGATTTCACATCTATAAATGAACAAATAGGAGAAAAGCAATTGTTGTTGGGTTAATCTCTCCTACAAACTACGGACATAGGAGGTAAATACGTACAATGATATCTGTGCATAACATTTTCACAGGACAATTCAAACTTCAATATATACACTGTGTACTTAAAAAAGATTATTAGTGTTAACATTCACAATAAATTAGTGACAATGGAATTCATAATTTTATATAAAAATATTTTAAAAGTACCAACTATGCACAGAAATAATTACAGGCTTTGAGCTTATAATTATTAACCATAGCAACAAAAAGTAGAATGGATTCCCATATCCATGATCTAAGAATGAACTGGATAGAGAAACTCCATCAGACATCGAAGACATTAAGAAAAAACGATCAAAGCAAAGCCACACGGTGCTCTAGGAGCACAGAGTAGCATGAATTAATCTGAAAGTTCAAGGAAGGCTTCTCTGAGAAAATGAAGGATGACTACAGGTCACCTAACTTGAGGAAGGCAAGGAAATTGTTTCAGGAAATCTTTGTGCAAAGTCGCTGTAAGGATCCAACCTATTGTGCTGTAGGAAATAACTATCAGCCAGGCATTGGTTTAGAGCAGGGAAAACAAAAATATATCAGTCTAGAAAGACAACAGGACTCCTAGTATGCCAGACCTTGTAGCCAGTGAAAGAACTTATTCCTCATCCTAAGAACAATGGGGAGTTATTGAAAAGCCATACCATGGATGTGACAATTAGAAACGCACTTGAAAATGGAAATCTGATATTAACTTCTGGAAAGTTCAGAAAAGGGTTAAAAGTTAATGCTTGGAAAAGAGGAGGTACCTACAGTAGCATAAAATATAACTGTGCTTCTCAGGAATATTTATGCTATCCTGATTCCCAATGTTCTTGTCTCTAGCCTATGAAACATTTTCAATGAGTTATGGAGTTTATATAAGAAATAATTGTCTTACTACTTCACTTGTTTTATTGTAACCATATATAAGAAAAATCTCTGATTTAAGAACTAATCCTGGCATTATTTTGGATTAATTAATGAACCATTTATAATGACTTTCCATTTTGGTTGCTTACCTTTTTACTTACACATACCTGTGTTAATATATAATTTTAATATCAAATAAATTTTGAAATTTAAATCAAATTATAGTTTGTGCAATTAAAAGCATTAGAATAATATATTATCATATAGATGCACTCACATTAATATTATGGGTACAAAGACCTCAAAAATGCATAATGAAACTAAAATGCATAGAGATATTAATATAAAACACATTTTTATTTTATATATTTTACTTGGTAGCTTTCTGAGTGTTGCAGAGTTTTAAATATATTTAGCCCAAAAATTTCACAGCTATTTTCTGGTGAGATATAGAAAGTCACCTGGAAACAGATTTCCTTTAATTATAATAAGTGGATTCATTTTGAAATTGAAATTTAAAATACTACTCTACCAAAATAGTGTTTTTACTTTTATAAAGGAGAGTTGATGACACTTTGTGTGCTGTTTTAGGAAGATACAATGTAAAACTAACAATCAAAATGTTCAAGTATATAAGTCCAGGGGCCCCAATGCAGTTTCCCTAGCTACCTGAACTTGCATGTATTTGAGTTTAACATCTTGGGGTTGTTCTTTTCTTTTTCTAGATTGAGTACTCCATAAACTCTTAATAATGACCCAAAGCATCAAAGCCTTGCTTTCAATGCAAATAATCATGTTATTCAGTTTTCATTTTGAGACATCAGAAGCTACTCTTTTAATTTAGAAATTAATTTTATGGGCTATTACATAAATTCCAAAATTTTTTAATTTGACCACAAAAATTTTCCAAAGGATTTCAGAAAAAATTTCTATTATACCACTGGAATATTCTAGTGAAAACACAACTGTTGTTGCCACTGACAGTTCAACAGCTAGGAAGCAAAGAACTGCATACCAGAATTGTGGCATTGCTATCCACTTGTATGAGTCAGGTTTTACTACTATAACAAGCATTTTAGAAAAACCAAGAATGAAAGTTTTATTTTGGCTCATGGTTTTGAATGTTTCAGTGCATGGTTGTTTTTCCCTGTTGCTTTTAGGCCTGTGGAAAGGCAGTGCATCAACGCAGAAACATGTGACAGAGGATAGCACTTACCACATGAGAGCCAGGAAACAAAAAGACAGAGAAAAACATACGAGGGTCCCAATATCCCCTTTAAGGACACACCCAGTGACTACTCCCTCCAGCTAAGCTCCACCTTCTAAAGATTCAACCTCAGTGTAGCCAAGGACTCAGTACTGTACCTTTAACACAAGGGCCTCTGGGGATCATATCTAATCCTTGTCATTTCACCCCTGACCTCTAAATGCTCTTGTCTATATCATAAATCATATTTGTCCAGCTCTAAGAGTTTCAATGTCCTCACAGTTCCAGAATTGGACATAAGTTCAAAGCTTCTGCTGAGACTCAGGACAAACTCATTCATGAACCCTTTAAAAAAATATCTCATATACTTCTAAGTTACAATGGCACAGAGTAAATTTGTCCCATGATTTGGACCAAAGTGAGAACAAAGCACAGCAGGGAAAACATTAATTTCTATAGCTCAATATCTGATAGCTTGGGAACACAGTGGTGACAATGTGGTTCCAAAGGCTTGGGCAGCTCCATTTCTGTAGCCTTACTGACTACAGCCCACACAGCAACTCTTCTGGTCAACCCATTCCTATAGCCTGAGTGACTACAGCCCACATGGCCACTTTCTTGGGCTGCTTGCAGCTTCCCTCAATAGGAGTTCCATGCACCTGACATATATAACTCCTGGCATCTGTCTACAGTTTTAGCTTTCCTCTACTTCACACATTGTCTTGTCACTGAGGGAAAAATGTCAAACCACCTACCACTCATACTATTGATATAATCGAAAATGGTTTTCCTCTCTCTCCCTGGTATGTGGAAATTGGTCTGAACTCTTAAATTGATTAAATCTTAGGGATCTTAAGACAACTCTGGAAAGGTAACCTATCAGGAAATTCATTGCTAATATGGAAAATGTGATTCACAAGTATTTAGTATGAACATAATCATCAACTAAGACCAATCATACTCAGTACTTAAATATACACACATGAAATTATACATATTTTGATATAAAATTGGTATAACATAATAGTGATGTAATAATCATAAGGACTTGTTAGTATATTTTGGAATATTGGGTAAACATCAGTTAAAGTCAAACTGTTTTAGAAATACTAAAGTTATTTTAATAATTTGCTGACCATACTCAATAATGTTTCATAAGAGCAAAACAAAAATTAAATAGAGATAGGTTTTTATTGCACTAATTACTTATCCCATAAAATATTATATAATTAGACATTTTTCATGTAATATATTTAATTATATTTTCCTTGCATAAATATGCTAATATAGTGATAGAAAATAACCAATTTATAATATACTACAAAATAGATTCTTGTTAAAAATGGAGTTCACTTTCTTAATTTTTTAGCAGACCATAACTTCAGAGCCACAAATCTGCATAAATAAAATGCCTGTTTATTAAAATCCCATAAGCAAAATTCATAAATATGTTAATTTTAAGTGGAATCTAAGCAGTTCATAATTTACCTTTTTTTCCCCTCTCAGTTGGTGTGAGTTTTCTTTCTTATATTGATAACTTTTACTGCATGCAACTTCAAAAAATTTCAGTAGAAGAATGGAGCAATTATTAATTAAAGTTTGTAAATACATAATGCTTTGAGGTTATTGAAAGTGACATTTATATTGGCAGATATAACAGAAACATTTTATTAATGTTTTACATGACATATATATCATATTTTAAATAATTTTTTTCTTATCATTTCAGATATTAATTTTTATCTATCCTTTTCCTTTCTCTCTCTGTCTCCTTCTCCTTCACCTACACTCTAAATTTATTTCAGTACTGTCTCTTCTGTTTTATCTTACTATTCATATAACATCTATAATTGATTAATGTGTTCTGTTGTCCTTAAAACACAAATTTTCAGATTAAGTCTCATATTGTATTCTAGTTTTACAAATTTGTAAGTGTCATTGCCAACTTTTCATATGCAACTGAATCTCACAGACACATTCAATTTTCACATCTCAGAAACTGAAATATGATTACTGATTACTGGGAGTGTCAGGACCTCAAATAATTGCCATATTCCCATACTGAGTTTTGAATTAGTTGAGTAAGAGTAAGACTAAGTAATATTTGGTAAATTAGCCCTAACTAAAGATTTTAGGAATCCTTATCTTGCCATCTTATCTGACCATTCCTCTGATACTAGATTCCTCCAAGTATCTTAAATTCTTTAGGGCTGGGGTCTAGTTTATATCTATTTCCCAAGGAAAGTCAAACTTACAATGATAAATACAATATAATTTTATAGTCCAAAGAGGAGCCATCCAGACTGGGTGGGATCTTTCTTAATTACAAAGTCATTCAAAAACTCAGGATGAAAGTGGCCCACAGCCCAAGTTTTCTGCTTTATGCTTTGTCATGAATGCTACAGAAACAAAGTGGGGAACTAAATTGTCCTGTTTAAAGATAAATCTACAAGTTGTAAGTATCATTTTTCCTTATATTCCATTAATCAGAATGGGACCATATGGTAAGATTTAGTTGCCAAGAAAGCTGGGAAATACTGTGTCTAGCACAGCAGACTCATGCCTGCTAAAATTGAGGTGGCTCCATTATTAAAGGGAAGAAACTTGAGTGAATCCTGGGATTGAAATTACAACCATGTTCCATCAGCAACTCATTCTCAGGACCTATGCTTAAGATGCTTCTAGAAATTTCTGTGCTGGTATAAGTAATGGTTTTCCCAAGGTAATGTGGTTCTCATGTTAAAATTTAAAATGTACCCCCATTCTGGCTGCTACCACAATGCACCTTTATCCCATGATGCCATCAACACACATGAAAGCCCTTTTCTTCTTCTCTCCACTTCCTCTCTTATACATGGATCATTTCACAGCAGATTTTGAACTTCCAAGTTACTCCCTCTTTGTTATTAATTATTTAAATCTATGCTTCTCTATTGCTTCTCATAATTTCTCTGGAATAGACCAAATGGCTAAAACCCAAAAGCGTATGTTATTTAAAGTTTTATCAAATATTGAAATTCTCATGACAAACTTTCTTAATATTTCAAGTTTTTAAAACTTAAAACTACCTGTATATATGCCCCAGATGACTTTAAAATAATTTGACAAAAGTTAAGCATTTTGTTCATAACCTTTCAATAACTTCTGAAAGCTTTATTCATCTCCTAACCAAATGGATTATTTTGACATTTCGTTGACATAATCATAAATAGAAATATTCAAAAGGTAAGAAGAGTAGTGAGTCATGATCATTGCTAAATAGATAAAATAAAAGAATAATTGAGTATAATTTTAGTTTTAATTAAATGAATACAAATTGGATTTAGATTTTCAGAATAATGATAGCTTATGGAATTTGCATGGTGTGAGACTACAGACCCAGTTTAATAATCTATGATAAAATTGATGGTAAGGCCTGAGGAAATATTTTACTTCAATGGATAGCACTATCACAGTTCTTATACTTTGAAAATTGTGCTCATATTAAAGAAGCAAATTAGGAGATTATTGTTCACAATTATTTGAATATATTTGATTTCTATTTTTCCTTTAAAATTTTTGCAAACATGAAAATGGAATTTTACTTAAACATGTCATGGTTTTGGCTTTTAATTAAAAAAATCTTTTTTTCATCCCCATTAGTATTTATATTATTTTTTTATTTTTTAATTGCATGAATATGGAGTTACAATTGAGGGGGAAACATTATAAAACATTCAATGACAAATGTACACATACTTAGTTATCCAGGGTTAATGCCATGTCATGGACGCCCAGCTTGGGTTCCCAATGTTGTTTCCCCATAAGAACCTCTGAGTTAAATGGATATCTTGTGGAGGTCAGAGATATCCTTCTGAGATGATTCCTCCATATTCCCACCCTCCAGTCTCCCCACCCTGTCCCCCACCCTATGTCTCCAAGTATCATAGGGAATCATCCCCCTGTTGCATTAAGAATCATACAATTTGAAGTTATTATTAGCTTAGCCATCTAACATACTGCTTCCCGATGTATTCTAGCTTCCACAGATGAGAGAAACCATTTGGCCCTTTAGTCTCTGAGATTGGGATTCTTCACTTAACATAATTCTTTCCATCTCCATCCATTTGATTCCAAAAGCCATATCATCTTCTCTAATGGCCGTGTAGTACTGCATTTTATATATATATATATGCATATATATATATATATACCAAAGTTTTTGTATCCACTCATCAAGTGAGGGGCATCTGGGTTAGTTCCATAGTCCAGCTATAGTAATTTGAACTGCTATAAACATTGATGAAGCCACATCACTATAATATGCTGATTCTAACTCTTTTGGGAAAATACCCAGGAGTGGGATAGCTGGGTCATAAGGTGGTTCCAGCCTTAATTTTTTGAGATTCTCCACACTGCTTTCCAAAGTGTCTGAACCAGTTTGCAGTCCCAACAGCAGTGTGACAGTGTTCCTCTTTTCCCACAGCCCCTCCAGCATCTGTTGTTAGAATTTTTAATTTTTGTCACTCTAACAGGAGTGAGGTGGTATCTCATGGAAGTTTTGATTTTTATTTCCCTTATGACTAATGATGTATAGCATTTTCTCATATACTTATGGGTTTTCTGGACTTCCTCTGGTGAGAAGTTTCTTTTAAAATCCGTAGCCCATTTATTGATTGGATTATTTGAGGTTTTGGTGTTTAGTTTCTTTAGTTCTTTGTATATTCTGGATATTAGCCCTCTGTCCAAGGTGTAGCAGGCAAAGGTTTTTTCCCATTCTGTAGATTCTCTCTTGATGCTCTTGACTAAATCTTTAGCTGTGCAAAAACGTTTTAGTTTAATTGCATCCCATTCATTTATTCTTGACTTTACTGCTTGAGCCATGGGAGTTTTGTTAAGGAAGGTGCCGCCACTCCTATGTCCTGTAATGTTGACCCTACTTCTTTTTCTACCCCACTCTTGTTCAATATAGTCCTTGAAATCCTTGCCAGATCTATCAGGCAAGATAAGGAAATCACAGGAATTCGTATAGGAAAAGAGGAAGTTAAGTTATCTCTTTTCTCTGATGACATGATTCTATACCTAGAAGACCCAATATCATAGGCCAGAAAACTCCTAGAGCTTATAGGTGATTTCAGCAAAGTAGCTGGCTACAAGATCAACTCCACTAAGTCCCTAGCTTTCCTTTGCTCTAGCAACAAATCTGCAGAAGAAGAAATCAGGAAATCTCTCCCATTCACCATCTCCAAAAAATGAAATACTTGGGCATTCACCTTACAAAGGATGTTAAGACCTCTACAAAGAAAACTATCAAACACTAAAAAGGGAAATCACAGAAGACCTGAGCAGATGGAAAAACATTCCATGCTCATGGTTAGGCAGAATCAATATAATAAAAATGGCCATTCTACCCAAACCCCTATACAGATTTAATGTAATCCCCATCAAGATACCAATGGTATTCTTCACAGATATAGAAAAAACAATTCTAAAGTTCATATGGAATAACAGGAGACTCAGATTAGCCAAAACATTACTCTACAGAAAGGAAGAAGTAGGGGGTATCTCAATCCCTGACCTGAAATTATACTACAGAGCCGTAGTAGCAAAAACAGCATGGTATTGGTATCAAAACATAACCGAAGACCATTGGAACAGAAGATCCTGAGACAAACTGCCATACCTTTAACTATTTGATATTTGATAAAGGTGGCAAAAGCATAGTGTGGAAGAAAGACAGCCTGTTCAACACATGGTGTTGGACAAATGGGACAACCATGTGTAGACAACTGAAGCTGGATCCTTATGTTTTGCCCTCCACAAAAATTCAATCAAATGGGTCAAAGATTTGGATATTAAGCCAATAAATTTTAACTTAGTAAAAATAATTCTTAAATAATGTATTCTTAACTTGAAATTCTGCCTTGGGAGTATATGGAAGTCTGAGAGTGTAGTCAGAAACAAAAGCATGATCTGAGAAATCAATTGAGCTTGCTGCACTGTGTGGGTCTGCCATTCATCCACTACCTAGTTAAGCAAAGGTCCTCCAAAGGTCCTCTTGAATACGCACGTAGACCTGGGTAGATCAAGGTGTTTTCTCTGTGGCCTATCCTTCTCTTTCTCTATGTTTCATTTTACACAGCCAAGGACAAGTGGTTGCTTAATATACACAGATTATTAGTAGAGATAATTCTTCCACACTGAGTTATATCACTGCTTTGTCTTTGTCTCTCTATTTTGAATTCATGGACAAACCTATAATTGCTTACCATTATTTATTATTCCACATCTGTATAATGACAGAAATGGGCTTGGGTAGAGACTACAATTCCCAGCTCTTATGCAGCTTGTTCTAATCTTATATATTTACTTTCTGACCAATGGGATCCAGTAATTACGTCCACTTCTAGATCATGCCTTCAGATGAACATATGTGCTTTCTCAACTTCTTTGTGTCCAGTGGCCTGGAGATGGAATCAAGTGGCCACTTGTGAAATAGATTTCTTGAGCACAGAGATAAATGTCTCCCTATCAACTCAAGACCTACCATCTCTTTTATGTGAAAGGTGAATACATTTCTACCTTATCTTTATTATATACTGAGATATCTTTGTTATAAAAACTAGACTGAACACAAACTGATTTAGCCTCATAAATACTCAAGCATACAGAAATAAGACCAGGCTTTTTTTGGTTGAGAACTAAAATAGTAAGGATGGGCCTAATTAGCAAAAGCAACTAAAGTCTAAACAATAACTTATAATTTGCATAGCACTGGAGCTACAAATAGAAGACAAAAAGCCATCAGTAAACATAAGAAATACTAGGATGGGAATAAGCATTTTTTCTATAGGTTTTAGGAAATCATAGGATCATTATAGACATGGACTCATTCTGAATCAATTGTCTTATTTCCTTCCTCTGTTCCATTGGATATAATACAAATGTTTACAAAGGGGCCACAAGAAATTTATAGGCACAAAATGTATGAGAATTAAGTCACACCCTTTGTGTTGATATATGTCATGGTTTGGATGACAGGTATACTCCAAAAGTTCAATATATAAGATAATTTAAAAAGGGTGAGATGAAATGGTTAGGTTAAGAGAAACTTAACCCAAATCAGTGAATTTATGTCTTGATAAGGATTTATTGGGTGAAAACTGTAGGCTAGTATGGTGTGGCTGGAGGAAGTGGGTCATTGGGGGTGTGCCTTTAGGGTATACCTTTTGTATCTGGTGAGTAGAGTGCTTTCTCTGCTTCCAAGATCCATAACTTAAGCTGCTTCCCACTGGCAATGCATTCTTCCACACTCTTTTGCCATGTTGTTCAGCCTCACCATGATCCCCAAGAAATGGAGCCAGCCTTTGGCAGACTGAGACCTCTGAAACCATGAGCCCCTAAATAAATTTTTTCCTCTAAAAGTGTTATTGTTGGGGTTTTTTTAGTCACAACAATGGAAAAGGTGACTAAAACATGTTAACAAGGATATGCTAAAAATTGACTGCAGTAAGATAAGCATATCTTCTGTACCCACTTTAAAATTTTTATCAACATTTACATGTTCCCAGGCAAAAACTAGCTAGAGAATATTAAGAGAAAGGTCTCCTATAGAGGTTCTACCAGAGTATTAAGTGACTATAAAAAACCAAAGTGACTAATATAGGTATCTTGCTTTAAGACATAAAAAGTTATCGTGGGACAAAATCTAGTAAACAATTCTAATAAAAGCATAATGGAAAATGATCAATAAAGTTCACATGTAATAACTTGCAATTAATTCTTATAAGGAGATCAGAAAAATCTTCAGAGAAAATTATTCTTTTGATTTAAGTTGTAAACATGATGATTCCAACTGTAGAATAGAACACAAGATGATTCCAGGTAGATGTAATGTAATGGAAGGTAGTATTTAAAGATAAATCTGTACTGAAATAAGGAGAGGCTATATTTAAAAATTTGGGATGAAGAACAGACATTGCTGAAACCCAAAGGATCATCAGAAGACACTTTGAAAACCTAAACTCCAATAAGCTAGATAACCTTGAAGATATAGATGAATTCCTAGAGAAATATGAACCAACTAAATTGAACCAGGAGAAAATAGAAAACTTAAACAGATCAATTACTAATGATGAAATAAAAAGAGCTATCAAAAGCCTTCCAACAAAGAAAACCCCAAAACCAAATGGATTCTCAGCACAGTTCTACAAGAACTTTAAGGAAGAACTAATACCAATCTTCCTCAAATTATTCCATGAAATAGAAAAGGATGGAACCCTACCAAGCTCTTTCTATGAAGCCAGTATCAACCTGATACCAAAGAGAATTCAAGGAAAGAAAACTTCAGACCAATAAATTCTTGTTTAATATAGATGTAAAAATAATTAATAAAATATTGGCAAACCACATACAATAACACATTGGAAAGGTAACACACCATGACCAAGCCATGGGATGCAGGCTGGTTCAATATTCATAATTCAATAAATGTGATTCAACACATAAATAGACTTCAAAATAAGAATCTTATGATTATTTCAACAGATGGAGAAAAAGCAATTGAAAAGATAAAACACACATTCATGTTTAAAACACCAGAAAAGAGGAATAGAAAGAATTTGCCTCAACATAGTAAAGGTCATTTATGACAAACTTCATGCCAACATCATTTTGAATGGAGAAAAATTGAAAGTATTTCCTCTGAAAACAGGAACTAGGGAAGGATGCTCAGTTTCACCAGTCCTATTCAACAAAATTCTTGAAACTCTGGCCAGAGTAAATAGGCAAGAGAAGGAAATTAAAAATATACAGATAGACAAATAAGAGATTAAACTATTGCAGTTTGCTGACAGCATAATTACATATTTAGAAGAGCCAAAAAACTCTACCAGAAGACTTCTACAGCTCATAAATGGATTCATCAAGGAAACAGGATACAAAATCAACATCCACAATCAATTGAAATCATTTAATTCAATGGTGAATACTCTGAGAAAGAAATTAGGAAAATTACTCCATTCACAATAGCCTCAAAATATTAAAACAAAGGGGTTGGAGCAGTGGTTCAGCAGTTTCAGCACTTGCCTTACCTGCACAGGGATGCAGGATCAAACTCCATCACAACGTACACAACAAATTGTCAGAGCAACAAAAACTAGATGAAAAACTATGTAAAATTGATTCTCTTTTCCTCTCTCTCTCTCTCTCTCTCACACACACACACACACACACATTATCCCTCTCTCTCTTTAAAAAAAAAAGAAAAGAAAATACTCTGGAATCAATCTCACAAAAGAGTCGGAGGACTTCTACAGTGAAACCTTAGAAGATGGAAAGACCTCCTATGCGCTTAGATAAGGAGAATTAATCTTATCAAAATGGCTGTATTACCTAAAATGCTATACAGATTCATAGTAATACCCATCAAAATTCCAATGACTTTCTTCACAGAATTAGAAAAAAATAGTCATGAAATTCATTTGGAAAAGCAAGAGACCCAGAATAGCCAAAGCAATCACTAGCAAGATAAGTTAAGCTGGAGGAATCTCAATACCAGACTTCAAATTATACTACAGAACTATAAACACAGCATGGTACTCACACCAAAATAGACATGAAGATCGATGGAGTAGGATAGAAGACAGAGAAACAAAATAAATACAGTTAACTCATACTTGACAAAGTAGTGAAAAACTTAATTTGGAGAAAAAAGTCTCTTTAACAAATAGTGCTGGGAAAACTGGAAATCCATACACAGTAAAATGAATCTCAATCTTCATCTCTCACCCTGCATAAAAATCAACTCAAAGTGAATCAAAGTCATTTGAAAAAATAAACATATACATGTAAAAAAAAACAAAAAAACAGGGAATAAAAGTCCTAGGAATTAGACCAGAAACCCTGAACCTATTAGAAGAAAAGGTAGACCCAACACATTTGCTCAGGAATTTAATTGAGACCCCAAAAGTATAAGAAGTAAAAGGAAAAATCAAAAAATAGAATGTCATCAAACCAAAAAGCTTCCTAAAAGAAAAGGAAGCGACTAAGAATGTGAAGCGAGAAACTAAAGAATGGGAAAAAAATCTTTGCCCCCTGCATCTCAGAGTATTAATATCCAGGATATACAAAGAGCTGAAAGAAGTTAACACCAAAAATACACGTATCCTGGACTGGAGTGGTGGCTCAGCAGTTCCTGCGATTGCCTGGCATGTACTAGGACACAGGTTTGAACCCCAGCACCATGTACACAACAAAGTGTTGGAGTAACAAAAGCCACACGAAAGCTAAATAAAATTGATTCTCTCTTTGAAAACTAAATAAAATTGTCCTTCTCTCTTAAAAAAAATACCCCAATCAATAAATGGGCAAAATAATTAAATGGACACTTTTCAAATGAAGAAATACAAATAATTAATAAATAATTGAAAAAATTCTCCGCATCTCTAGTAATTAGAGAAATGCAAATTAAAACTATGCTGAAATTTCTTCTCACTCCAGTTAGGGCAGCAATAATCAAGAATTAATTAAAACAACAAACATTGGTATAAATGATGGGAAAGCGTATACTTATACACTGTTGATGGGACTGCAAACTAGTACAGCCTCTCCAGAAAGCAGTTTGGAGATTCTGCAAAACAACTTGGAGTGGGAGGGCTGGAATATTACAGCACTTGCCTTGCATGTGCAAGGATGCAGATTTGAACCCCAGCACAAAGTACACAACAAAGTGTTGGAGCAACAAAAGTCATATGAAAAATTAAATAAAAATTGATTCTCTCTTTTTTTCCCTCTCTCTCTCTCACTGTTCCCCTATCTTAAAAAACAAACAAACAAAAAAAAAAAAACACTTGGAGTATATCCTATCCACCATTTGAGTCAACTATCCCACTCCTTGCTGTATATCCAAAGGATCTAAAAGCAGCATACTTCAGGGATGAAGTCACAACAATGTTCATAGCAGCCCAGTAAACAATAGCTAAGCTATGGAACCAACCAAGGTGTCTATCAACTGATGAATGGATAAAGAAATTGTGGTATATGCACACAATGGTGTATTACTCAGCAGAAAGGATGAATGACATTATATCATTTGCTGACAAATGAATGAAACTGGAGGACATCATGCTAAGTGAAATAAACCAGTATATAAAAACAAAATTTGAGTATTCTTTCTGATATATGGAAGCTAAACTGAAATAAGGAAAAGAATAGAAGAGAGGAGTAGTTAAAGGGGAAGAAAATGGAGGATTGATATTGGTTAAGATAATGGAAGGAATCAGATGCAACTTGCTCATGTTCAAATATGAACATAATGTACTACATCTCATCGATATACACTACAAAGAGTCACTAAAAAGTGGGGGGAGCCAGTTAGTAAACAACTGATCAGTAGAGGAAATAGAAAGAATAGGGCTGGGGGTAACTGGAGACTGAATTAGAATAAGCTATACTGCATGCCTTTATAAAAATGTAAATATTTAATCCTATTGTCAAAAATAGCTAAAAAGAACAAGGGATGATAAGAAGGGAAGAGAAAGGTAAACATTGGAACTGAGTTAAAGCAAGGTACATTTCAAGCATTTATAAGTAAATCACTGTATATACTATTGTCATGTATATAAAAATGTTCTTCATAGATATAAGAATTATGTCACTAGATGGGTATTTTAGGAAAAGTATATGACCCAGAAAAAGAGGCAAATTATTGGGGAACAGGAGAAGGGAGGTGGGAGAATGTTGGGGTGGATATTGACCAAACTGTATTGCTGTATTGTGTGCATCTATGAATATGTGACAATAAATCCCATCATTATGTACAACTACAATGCACCAATAAATAAATAGGAAAATAAAAATACCATTATTATTGGGAGCCAAGGACTACTGTAGCAGCATAATGTTCCAACCATAAAATTTTCTTGAGTCTCAAGAGTCCTAAAGAAAGGAGTCTTCTATGAGAAACAATGAATAAATCTATAAAGAACCAGGGCAGAGGGGTGGCGTGAGCAGGTGGTGTGACTGGGAGCTGATTCTGTGGAGTGACCATAAATGTTATGGTCAGTCAGGGGTCAGTTGTCTGTGATCAAGTCACGGTGGTAGGGGATTGGACATATTAGCTTGGCTGTAACCAGATAGTGATGGAAACTAGAACAACTAAGAATTTTGTAGTGGTGTGAATACATGCAAAGTGACAGGATCTTGTCCAGTTTATGGATAGGAAACTAAAATGATTTTGCCACCGTGGAAAAAGAGGTTAACTGACTTTCAACAAGACAGAATTTTCATATCTATCAGTTACTTGAAACTTACAATGATTTTCAGAAACAACCCACAGACAATTAACAGAACCAGAATGTGATAAACCAGAATATAGTATATTTTTCTAATGAAATGCAAAATTCTTTGTATTGAAATTTCCTTTCCCCTGATCAAATGCATTCTCACAGAAAGGCTATTTGTTCACATGATAAAGTTTGTCTCTTTAGATTTAACCTGATTATTTATGCATATTTTGAATAAGAATGATCAGGTCCAATAAAAAAAAACATTTTAAAGTAATATACCACCTACTGCAGAATATAGAGAAATAATTGTATGTCAAAATTTTGATGTAAAAAATGTTGTAGAACATTTGTAGAAAATGAATATTATATATGGCTTAATGGTTTTACTTATAAAACAAAAGTGTTTTATAAGTATATAAATTGTTATATATATTAAATACTATGCAGAAAAAATCTAGCATTTTGTTTTCTCTGTGTTAAAATGACAAAAGTTGCTTGTATTATTTGTCCACACTTAATAAGAGTTTACGAAAGTTTTTATGTGATGAATCTTCTTTAAAAGCAAAGATTGTGTAATGCCAGCAATTCAGGAGGCTGAGGCAGGATGATCACAATTTCAAAGCCAGCCTCAGCAACTTCATGAGATCCTATCTCAAAATAAAAATATAAATAAATAAAAAATAAAATAAGAATTCTGGGGATGTTGCTCAGTGCTTAAACCTTGAGTGAGTGGACTCTGGGTTCAATATACCCGGTACAAAAAAAATTACGTGTACATATATAAATATTCAAATAAGCAGAAACAAAGAACATACAGCTTTAATTTTGAAATTTTAGTTGGTAATCAGGATAAATATAATTCTAAAGCTTTTATAAAACATAAAAGATGTGGCTTTCCTCGTCACCCTACATTTATAATTTAACCATGATTATATATAGCAAATGGGGCAAGTTGAGTTGAGGGAGTCAGCATGAGGGCTGAAATGTCTCCACTAATATTTGTCAATACAATGTTGAAAATTTATTTTGTTTTTATACAGAGTCTTATCAAGTCTGTGGGATCAGTTTTGAGTGAGGATCTGAGGAAAAAGCAAGGAGTCAAGAAGTCAAGAAGCTCTTCTGGCTGGATGAACAACTGTCAGATTTCCAATGAGTTTTGAACCTCAAGTCATTGCTTTTATGATTCCTGAATCCTTCAAGAGCCCCCAGTGGGGAGGGATCTTGAAGCTTGAGTGAGCCAAGGGAGAAATGTAAGGGCAGGAAAGGTTGGATACAGGCATGAAGGAAGGGATGGTCAAAGACTCAGCCTGAGGATTCAAGAAGGTGAAGGCAAAATCAAAGCAGAAAACATAAAAAATCTCACAGAAGGGTCAAAGAAAAGTCTCTTTGTTTTCAAGAATCAGATTTATTCTTCATTTCACTTCTACAGATGAGATAACTATCGCACTGGATCAGGACCTTTGACTTACCAGTATGGACCTTTGTTTTCCAAGCTATGGAACAACAGAAAGGATCCAAGACATCTATATGAATACCTGGAAGAAGGAAGTTGGTTCCAAAAGACACTCAGCATTCCGCTCTCATCACAACACCAGAAAACTGTCAGAATCAAATCAATCCAAACAAAAACACTAGATTTGGAAAACAAAGACATAATTCCATTTCAATTAGGGGTTGTTTCGATCATTAGAAATAACACAGTCTTTTAGTTCAGAAGGAAAAGATTTCCTTCATAGGTAGGAATGAGCCATACCAAATAGAACAGGTATGGGAGTAGGGGATAAGCTAATAGCATGAATATTGATCAAAATATTTGTCTGTGTGGTCTGATGCTTCTCAGGTAGGGCCCAATAAGGAGTTTTCTGTGCACCAATGCTTATTTAACCTCAGGAGAAAGTCAAGGTTCAGGGACCTGTGGAAGAAAGGAAAGCAGCTACATTTTTGTCAAGTTAAGTTACGTGTCACACTGTCTGGACCAACTACAGAATGAACAGTTCTGCTAAACATTTGCGAGGCAAAGAAGGGAAATTAGAAGGACATTTGTTTGATTTGCCATAGTTAATGAAGAGCATTTTAATAGTTTAGAAATTGAATGTCCCTCAAAGTCCATGTATTAGAGGCTTGGTTCCCAGGCTGAAGCTGTTGGGAGGTGGTGGAACCTTCAGCAGGTGGACTCTAGTGAGAGGGTTTCAGGCTATTGGGGATGTGCTTTTGAAGAACTTTATAGGTCTCCTGACCCTTTCTCACTCTCTTTTGCTTTCTGATGTGGAAGTGAATACCACTACATGCTTTCACCATGATGTCTAGTCTTGCTAAAGGCAAAGCCATCAACTCATTGTGGACTGGAACCTCTAAAACAATAAGCCAAAATTAATTTATCATTTTTATAGGTGGATTCTCTCAGGTATTTTGTTATAGCGACAGCAAATTAACACAGGTCATCATCCACAAGGCATATGTAAGTCACATAGAGATGGGTAGTTCTTTGCAGTTATGTATAATAGAACTAAAAAACGAATGTGTTTCTTAATCACAATTGTTTGCAAGGAGCACAGGTTCAGGTAAATTTTGGCATCATTGATGTGAACAACTTATGAAAATGCATATAATATTTGGTACTATCAAAAATGAAAATTGTGTACATCTTAATATTCACTATTTAAAAATCAAGTTTTATGATATTAATTAAAATATTTCTTCCTATAATATTCATGTTTTAAAAAAGCTAACAAGGGAATTATGAATAACAATCATTTGTGACTTCTTAATTGCTCCTAGATACAATCATGATGAAAAATACAACTAAATAAAGCAGTTGAAATTAACATTTAAGAGCTTAAAATATTTAAATAACTTTTCTTATGGAGATATAAGTATGCAGTAGAAAATTGCCCCAACTTTTTCTTCAAATTCTGACAAAGCTACACACATAATAAAATAGTCACAGCTTTCAACCTTGGAACTAAAGTTCCACTTCCAATCTTTCCATTCCACTGACTTTAAGCATAATGAAAAATTTAACAATAATTAATGGATCTTTAAAATTTTTCTTCAATTGAAGGCATATGTTAATTGCACCTCTGCCTGGTTAGAAGCAGAGAGGTATGCAGTGGAAAGTTCCGCATGAGCTCCACCATGATGTGAACATTTAGGAAGAGCTCTTTCCACAGAGCGCACCCAGCTTCACATTAATTGTGATTTGCTCATGAGGTTGTTTACTTTCAATTCTGGGCCTGTGGCTAAATATTAAAGTTTATACCTCATGCCTAACAAGACAATTATTCTGTCAGGCTCATTATCATAGAAGTTATTTGATTAGCAGGTTGAAGGTTTTTAACTACTTGAAGCTGCTATTTAAATGATACTTCAAGGTTTTATGATTTTGACTCCTAACAATGCCAAATCCATCTCCCATTTCAATTCTTCTTTTCCTTTAAGTCATATAATTCTTTTTACTTTACTTCAAGCAGTACTTCTATTAAATACTATGCACAGATTCCACAAATTGCTATCATAAGTGACTGTCTCTATTTATTGCTGCTAAGAAATCAATTACAGCTTAAATATTTAAATACAAACATTTGGACTTCTTATATAAGCTCTAAAATAATATTACATGAAAGCCTTAAAAACTCTGGGGCCATCAGCTTTCTGATGTTGCTGTGGAGTTTTTAGATTCCCTGAGGCTAGTAGGTGAGCCCAGAGAGAGAACATCTGAGTTTATTTGTGATCTGTTCACTTGCTGCAGGGAGAATGCTTGGTGGGAGGATGACAAATTCTTGTGCCGGTGTTCAGGGAGATCTTCAGTTATTGAGTCCTGTCCTCTTCTCTTCACAGAGGGGTAGAAAACAACAGAGATCTGTGGGTCCACAAAGGACAGAGCCGGTCTGGAGACCAAGCCAACCCCCAGGCCCAGGGCCATTCCCTGGTCACTGTACTGGACCATGTGGATAGGCTATGTGCCCAGGATGGAGACCACCTGGGGAAGGGTGAGCTGCTGCACTCCAGTCTTTCTCCTGCTTACTGTCCACCACGACCAGTGCCAGGAAATCACAGTCATCAGGAAGCCACCTAAGGGCAGAGAACCAAGGCCTGCTCTTCCTGATGGGATTCCCTTTTTGCCTCATTTCCTGTAAAGCCTTCATGTCTGGCTCCACTTCAACTCTGTAAAGCAAGGAGGTCACTTTTCAAATGAGTAAAAACTTGGGAAGAAAATAAATATATATGGAGTACAACACACTGCAAGAGGGAAGACGGAGGTCAAGCACCACTTGTTTCGTATTTCAAGACCAAATCCCCTCAGTAGTACTGAGTTCCCTGAGTGGAATCACAGTTTGTGCTCTAGGAAGCGATTATCTAAGAAAAACAGAGCATTGGTTCCAAATCAAGCTTGGGTGTACAATCCTTTAGGACTTTGACTTTGTTGGAAAGATTTTGCCCAGAATGCCATGTTAACTTGGATTTTTATCCCAAGACAGAGTCACCTGGGATAAATAAATAAAGCATGTATGCAGAATAATTGTAAATAAAATTAAAATCTGTGACTGAATGTCAAACAATTCCTCTAAATTTTATTTCCCACCAGGGAAAATCCGATCCAATTTACTCAAAGATAAGCTCTGGAGGAAGTTAAGTAGACCCTCAAGAGCTTTTATGTGTTTTAACATTACAAGCTTTTACTCATTACATAGTAAAATTTGTTAATGCCACTGGTTCATCTCAAAGAGTTGAATGGCCTAGAAGTCTTTCTCACTATGTCCATGAAGACCCTACTCCAGGTCATGTTGTCTCGCTGCTGAAGTTTCTCTTCTGTGTCTTCTTCTTTTTTTTTTTTTTTTTTTTTCTTTTTAAGAGAGAGGGACAGTGAGAGACAGAGAAAGAGAGAAACAACTTTATTTTAGTTTTTCACATGGCCTTAGTTGCTCCAACACTTAGTTGTGTACATGGTGCTGGGGTTTGAACCCGGGTCCTCGTGCTTGCCAGGCAAGCGCCGAAATCGCTGAGCCACCACTCCAGCCCCCTGTGTCTTCTTGATGACAATAGAGTCTTGAATTCTTTTTTATCATTTCTGAATCTCACCCCCCACCACAGTTCCTGGCACAGAGAAGATGCCTAGCCAATGTTGGCTAAATGAATGCTGGTCCACAATATATTCAGTTGGAATCTATTGTGTGACAAACACTGTTCCAGGTGCTATAAATTCAGTATATAAACAAAATTAATCTGTCTTTTTGTTTGTTTAAACTCTAATAGGAGATCTTGTTGGCCTGCTCATCCCAGGAACCCAAGTATTTCAGTTTTATCAGGGTTATAGTCTAATATTTTTGTCTGGTTAACATTCTGAAGAGTCTCTAGAGAGTTCTGTAACTATAGAAGCTGTACATATGGTAAATTCAAGTCTTGAGTTTAGGGAGTGGTTTTGGGGCTAGAACACCTGCATTTTGAGATGCTCAAAAAGAAGGACAAAGTCCACCAAGGAAGGTGGTGAAAGTGGATGCAGTAATGATCAGCTCAGAGCCCTCTTTGACAGGTGGTCACTGCCTAGCAACAAGCATCCAGCACATGTATCCTAGTGTCCACTGCAGAGCAAGTACCACAAACTGAAGAATGAGCACTCTAACTGGTGGCAAGATCAGGGAAAGAGAAACATTACAGAGAGTCCCAATATCTGGAATATTTCATGGAGACCTTGATCTGAGTGAAGCCAAGAACAGAAGGATCAGAGTTTTACCTATTTGGACTTTGCCTCACCCCAGGGGACCCACAGTTAAATATGGGCCTGAAGCTCTATGGGAAAGCCACAATGCATGACTAGCACTGCTGTGTACAGAACAGGGCTCCTATGGGTGTTTTTATAAACTGGTGAAAATGAGGACATTAATTGTGAAAATGTAAAACTTTATGCATTTCTGGTAGAAATCATTGCATGGTCAAACAAATCATTTTCTGTAAGAAAGTGTTTTAATTATGTCCCATATATCTCTGAACAGTTTTCTAGTCTTCTATTTCCACTTTCATGGCCACAGCTCAAAGATTATTTCTCTTCCAGACTATTGTAACAATTTTATAACCGATCCCCCTATGTATCTATCATTTTTTTTAAGAGAAATAGGAGGGGGAAGTCAATTTTAATTTTTTCTCTTTTTTTTAAATACTTACTTGTGTATGTGGTACGGGGTTTGAATATAGGTTCCCAAGCATGCAAGGCAAATGCTCTACCACTGAGCCACCTCTCCAATCCTGATCCCTGTATCTTCATTCTGATACCTTTGAATTTTTCTTCCATGAAACATTATAATGAGTGAGAAATAAGGAGCTAGAATTCCTTGTGCTGCATTATATGAATTAAGAATAACCCAAACATTATGCAGAGCTCATTTTATATTTCTTCTTAACACACTTTACTTGCCTATAATTTATGATATGGTTAATTTGAAATAGCTTATCAAGCCTTCTTAATTAAAAAAGGTTAGGCTGTCTTGTGTTAACACACAAACCCAAAATCTCAAAGGGTTAACCAAACAAAATGCTCATTTTCCATTCATACAAATCCAACATAGTACAGAAATTCTGCTCCAGCAACAGAGACACAGTATGGATCTTTGGTGTCCATCAAGGTACCATGGCTGTAGACATGGAATAAAGAGCACGAGAAAAAGCACACATGTCCTTAGCAACACAGGCCCCAGAGTGACTGCTCTGTCACCTTTATGTGACATGTGTTTCAGGTTACCTTGGTGACTTCTATGTCACCTGTAAATGAAATAATTTGGATTGAACCAATTCCAAGTTCCCAGGATGAGGCTTGGAAATAGAGTCTTTATAAAAAAAAAAAAAAAAACACACAAAGAGTAAAAGGAAACTACACTGGAAAGTGCACGGCACTGTCTCCGCCTCTGGTATCAGCATCTGTTACTATTGGCTTTTTGTCCATTTTCCAGCTTCCTGCTCCTATATTCCCACTAATAATCTTTTCCCAGACATAACAGAGTGCTTGTCACCCTCAATGTCACTGTGCTCTTGTGCAAGTATTTGTCACTTAGAATATGCCTTAGAATAGTCCAACAATTCTCTCTAGCCCCTCAGTTACCCTACAACAATCTTAAACAATTTAAATGTTAAGTAATCTTATATTTTCTACCTTGAAACTGCTGAGTCAAAGGATTATTATCTGAAAGATTATTGAAAACGTGTTTCTCTTTGGGGCTGTAGCAGAGGCACGGTGGTTACAGCGCTTGTCTGGCATGCTTAAGTACGTGGGTTCAAACACCAGCAAAACATACACAATTGAGTGTTGGAGCAACAAATGCCACATGATAAGAGAGAAAAGTTGGAAAAAGATGTTCTGGGACATTATAGAAGAAGGGAGGGAAGGAAGGAAAAATGTAAGAAAGGTGGGGAAGAAAGGAAAAACTATGAAAGCTTTGCCAAGTTGGATAGGGAACAAGGACATGCCTGTGAGCCAGGCTCTGCAGGGACGAACACAGAGGGACAGGCAGTGAAAGGGAAGTAGCTGAACAGTAAACTCTGAAGAGATTCAGCACCTTGTTTGCGCAATAGAAACTGAGTGGGTAGGGAAGAGATGTGAGTCACTTCCTTGACTTCTTCCACCCAAATATAAGAAAAGCAATAAAATTACTAAAAATCCAGGGTCCACAGACATTTTAAGCACTGAATTTAATCAATTCCATTGACAGAGACAACCATCTATAGACTCACTGGTGTCTAGATGCATATGAAAATGACTTCCAGAAAAACTATTGAAGCTGAAGAAACTGTTTTCTATCCTTTCTGGGCTAAACAAAAAGGAAAAACATTTTACTAATATTCCATACAAGCACAGAAAATCAGTGTAATAATTTCAGCTATTAAATAAAAATATGATTATATTTACCTGTGTAAGTACATGTTTCCAAGTTTTTATTTATTTGTTTATTTATTATTTATTTTTTATTTGCAAATAGAGTTGATATTAATAAAAAGAATAAGTATAATTTATGTTATGGCAATTGCTTTTCCAACTTCCTTTGGAGGAGCATACATCTTTTTTAACAAAAACAATTTGGATTCATTTTGAATTTTTTTCAAATATGAGAATTTTGCTTGAAATGTGAATGTAAGATTCAGGATTTATTTCCAAAGAAGAATATTAAGATGACCAAGATAGGTAATGGGCAGCTGCGAGAAATGATAATTTGTTAGCTAATAAAGGAAAGGAAGAGAAATGTATCTCAAGCAGGGACTGTTTTAGAAATGCAGTAAGATCCAACTGACTTTGAAATATCTCCTATTTAGAATATCTACCCTATGAGAATTACTATTATTAAAGTTATCAGTTGGGGCTAAAACATTGCTTTCAAACAGTTATAAAATATATATCAAACAGGTATAAAAGTACACCATAATGGCAAAAGTCCTAGGACTAAAGGGATGGTGGCAATGTGGCCCTGATTGTGTTTTCCTGATGGGCCCTGCGATGTCCTGCATCTGTTCCTTCAACTGTTGACTTTGCTTCTTATTTTAGTTTTAAAAAGTAAGGAGCAATGATAAGGAGACATCTGCATTCTTCAATCATAGCATTGACTAAGCATAAGTTTACTAAAACGTAAGTTTTATGGGGCAGAGGTTTGTGTCTGATTCTTCTGGTGCCCACACACTACTGAAATAGGACTGACCCATCTTCAAGAGCTTAGGTTCTTTAGCAGTGATAAGAAGAATAATGATTCCGTCTGCATCCTCTGTACCATGCCTGGTGCTCTACACAGATATTTAGTCCTCCCCAAAACTCCAATAGGCATTACTATTTCTATTTCCACACAATGTTGGGGATAGTGGGCAACTCACCAAATGTTAACAGTAAGTAGACATCGGGGCTGGATCGGTGGCTCAGGAGTTGGAGCGCTTGCCTGGCATGTGGGAGGACCTGGGTTCAAACATCAGCACCACATATGCTACTAAGTGTCAGAGAAACAATGGCCAGAAGAAAAAATAAATAAAACTTGATTCTCTTTCCCTCTCTCTCTCTCTCTACATATATATATAGAGAGAGAAATTTTAGATCTAGCTGCTGAGCTCAGATCCTATGCTATAGAGACTGTTTCAGTCTGCTATCTTCCAAATTGAGATGTAAGTGCACAAAGTAGAATGTGAGACTTAATTCAATGGGATGCACGAAACTATCTCCTAAGTGAAAGATTAGAAACACCCAAGGCGGACGTTTCCATTTTAGAGCTATGAAAAGGTGGCAGAGACAACTCAGCCAGGCTGCACCACAGAATTACAGATGTGCTCTGAAGGGCTCAGATACCGCAATGCCTAGCCTGAGGAAGAGGCACCTACTTAGAGTCTATGCCAGGATGTATTACAGTGAAGCACCGCAAACTTTCCTTTATTTATAAAGGACCAACAAATGAACTCATATGTCTATATTAGCTTAGCTAAACGATCCTTCATTTTATTATTTTATGATTCACTAGATACTCATATAAGGTTGAGTTTTCTTGCTTTTCATTCAAACTTCTATGTGGCATACTAACCTTTAAAATCTTAGAATAGGATTAGAGAATGTTAATCTGATTGTTCTAAAGAGAAATGAGATTTGGGACGCTTTTCATAAATCATTTTAAATTTTGTAGGAAAGAAATATTTTTGGTTAGGATGATCCTGAAGACTATGATGTCTCAGTATTACCATGTGTATGAAATTTCGTTATAGCCTTAATACATTATTGCAATGTTATTAGCTTAAATAACACAAAAGTATTTATTTTAATATTCTCACTGGGAAAAGTAAATCAGCCTGTCAGCTGATTTGTGTTCCTTCTGGAAGATGTAAGGAAGAACCTTTCACCAATGGGCAGAAGCAAGCATCATTTCTTGGCTCATGGCCCCCTCCTCCACTTTCACACTCTGTGTTAAGGGTTTAATCCTTTTCCCAACACTTCACTCCAGTGAGTTGCTCTTCTTCTCCCTCTTCACTGTATAAGAAACCTTTGTGATTAGTTGGGCCCGTGTCAATGATCCAGGCTCACTTCACTGTATTAATGACAGCTAATTAGCAAACTTAGCTCTTTCTGCAATCTTAATTATCCATGCCAGGTAACATTACACAGTCACATGTTTCAGAGTTCAGGGCATTGATATGTTTGAGTTGCTAATACACAGAAAATCACATCATATTTAATTTTACTCAGAGTCTTAGAGCACAGAAAAACGTGAGGCTACAGAATTAATGCACAATCACTTACTTTCAAAGAATTATTTTTAAAAGACCATAGTGTATCAGAACCTATAATCAGTACTAACTGATATCAAAAGAATGGAATTGTTTCTAATCCACAGCATTCAAGAGATGTTGCATATGTATGATGGTCATGATTCAAGCTTATATGGTTGACTAAATGATACCAATAGATACGACTTATTGAAAAATGGCAGAGAAAACGGAAAAGAGGAAGATAACCTAGCCTTCTTTCAAATGTTAGGTATGAGTATAACCCCATGATTCTCAAAAAGAATGTGAACATACAGACCATAATACTATTGTGGAGTAAAGATTCTCTCATCATAGAAATTCCTTTCTTAATCTCATGAGTTTCCTTCTTCATATGTACCTAGAAAAACCGGAATAGTAGTGTCATGTTTTCTGGTAGTTTAAACACACTAAACAGCGTAAAGCAGAACTCCCCAGGTTATGAGTGTATGTATGGAGAGAGAGATGAGAGAGAGAGAGAGAGAGAACTGATTTAGATTACTCTCATCCAGAATTAGCAGTCTTCTGAAATGATTGGCATGTTATATAAAAAGTTTTAGGCTACAACCATACTATTTTAATCCTGGAAATTCTTAAGAAAATGCTCCACATACTTCCTTCTTTCTTTATTTCTTTTCCTACATTGACTTGTCTTGTAAGTGGAAGAGGGAAAATTGAAATTAAAGACCAAGTACAATGTATGAGGATGGTGGATCAGGACCTAAGGAGGCAATCAGAAAGTAATAAGCACTAGTGTGAACTTCTCTGTAGCTACCAGGGAAAGTGCTGATGGTGCACCGGGTGAACACGTAATGGTCTCTATTAATCAATGTAATCCGAGGTGTGCATGTGTTTAGTGTCAAAGTCAAAATAGAAGAAATCCATAAACAATTTAGAAGCTTGCAACATCCCTTCTAAAGAAGTAATTATAATAACATAGGTTAGTAATATATAACTATATATTAGGATTAATGCGCAGTGCCCAAGTATCCTTTAGCACAGGGTTTACTATTTTAATAAGTTATTCTATACTTCAAAGTAAATTTTAAAGTATGATTTAAGAAACTATTCTCATTTTTGTTTCCTCAGCAGTATTTTAAATAATTTATGACTTTAGTTATATTTGTTTTGAGAGTGAAATCTCCTGCCCAATATAGCCTTTATGTCATTCTTTGTTTCAGCAGCGTATATCTTAATGTCTCACATAAACAGAAGTCTATAAATCCCACACAAACTATGCCAACTCAGCAATATTTTGTTAGCACTGATTTTTCTCTTTGCTTTCATGTGGGAACTTTACAATTCCTAAGACTTAGAGACTATTTTGAAGTCATTTTGAGGCTTCCAGGTTAAGACAGTGGGATATGCACTGGCATAGGATGAGCAGTCTGGGGATTAGGAGGGAATTGATGCACTGTGTGCAGAAAGAGGGGACAGGGGAGAGGCAGAGGCCCAGAGATTCGCGTTGGGAAGATGGGTGGCACTGGAAAGAGTGCAAGGTGGCAAGAGGTGGCAAGGGGAACAGTGGAAGCTTTCTGCTGAAGTTATAAAACACCTAGCTTGAAGCTGAATTAGTACAGGACAGAGAAAGAACTGTTGAAAGATTCCTTTATACAAAAGCTGTCACACAAATTGTCTCATCTCTGTCTTTCACTCCGAATCCTACTATAGGGTAGGAATGGTGCAGTCTGGTGGTCTCTGCTTGCACACCTTCACGTAAAATATTTGCCCCACCATGCCCTGTTGTCCTTCTCAGGCAGTTTCCCACCTAGGGAACACAGATCTCTTCTATATGGCATAATGGAAACTCTCTTTGATTGCATTATGAAATTCTACCCAGTGCTTTATTCTAGAAAATATGTCAACAGCAAAGATTAATGACATCAGTTTGAGACATAAAAAGCATAAAAAATACAGACTGGAGAGAAGCTGATTCTGTTTTGATCAGCGACAACTAGAAAGTTGAAGATAATAACTATAAATTTAGAATCTTTGGTAACACAGTAAAAGAGAGAATGTGATTTAAAGCAGGAGAAGAAACAGAGAAAAGCAAAAAAAAATCTATTTAAAAACTAGACATGGTTAGCTATCTATCATACTGTTTCTGATTGTATTGTAGCTTCCACAAATGAGAGAAAACATTCAGCCTTGAGTCTCTGAGATTGGGATACTTCACTTAGCATATTTTTTTTCATCTCCATCCATTTGGCTACAAATGCCATAATATCATATTCTCTGATAGCTGAGTTGTCTTCCATTGTGTGTGTGTGTGTGTGTGTATATATATATATATATATATATATATATATATATATATATACATACCAAAGTCCAAAGTTTTTGAATCCACTCATCAAGTGAGGGGCTTCTGGGTTGGTTCCATAATTTAGCTATTGTAAATTGAAATTGAGCTGCTAAAAACATTGATGAAGCTGTATCTCTCCTAATTGTAAAACCATGTTTAATGGATTTTTAAAAAATGTAAAAAAAAAAAAAAAAGCTAGATATGGGACTGGAGCAGTGGCTCAGTGGTAAGAGCACTTGCCTGGTATGCACAAGGGCTTGGGTTAGATTCCCTCTACCGCATACACAAATAAATTAAAGAAAAAACAACAAAAAAGAGATTTTAAGAAATTCTCTTTCCCTCTCCTTTTCTCTTCAAAGAAAGCATACTTCTCTATGTATGGTCCTACGTGAGCATTTATACTCTATAATGTGACATAAAGAAGATGCAAAGTAGGAGATATCAGTCTTTGTCACTCCCCCACTACAGAAAAACAATACAGCAAAACAAAATAAAAAAGATAAAGCTAGGTGCTCATAAGAAATGCAGAGGCTATCAGTCTTAGTAATCAAGAAAAAAATATCACAGTGTTCTCTAATGCCCTGCTCCTCAGAGGACACTGGAATTTCTTGTCAGTGAGATAACCACTGACATTTGTACCAGGAATGCCATTTGTACCAGGAAAACTCAGAGGGGGAGAGATAGGGTTACATATCCCCTCCCACATGAAAAGTGTCCACTGTTGTACAAGTTTGGTCAAGGAAATATCACTTCTTCCAAACCAACATGTGTCCCACCCATTCAACCCTGGCTGCTGCATGAATGACCACAGTCCAGGGATTTGTGTCTGCAGCTGACTGTTCACTACTCAGCTCCTAGACATCGCCATAGCACACTATACCATGTTCCAGGCACTGGAGCTAAGCCTTTAGTGTTTCTGCGTATGTCCCAACTCTGGCTAAGCCCTCATGAGAACCCTGCCCTGTTTGGGGCCTAGAGTCACTGCAATGCTGCACATAGTGAAGCTATCCTGAAAAGTCTGCAAAAAGTGACTACGGCATCAATAGCACAGACATCAGCGTAAGGAAAGAAGCAGCATAGAGAACCCAGGAGACACAACATCATCACAAAGTACAATAAAATACCAGTAACTAACCCCTACAAATTGATTTATTAAAATAGCCTGAAAAGAACAAAAGTACTTTAAAATTCAACAAAATATAAGAGAATGAAGAGAAAAAATTCAATAAAAGTCAAGAAAATAAATAACAGCCAAAACAAAAAATTAATAGAGGGGCTGAAATGGTGGCTCAGAGGTTGCGGCACTTGCCTGACATGCGCAAGGATGCAGGTTCAACCCCAGCACATGTACACAGAAAAGGATTGGAGCAACAAAAGCCACATGAAAAACTAAGTAAAATCGATTATTTCTTTCTCTCTCTCTCTCTCTCTGTCCCTCTCTCTTTAAAAATATAATAGAAAAACTGAAATTATATATATTGATAATCTATATATAAGTAAATATACATAGATGAGATATATATATATATGTGTGTGTGTGTGTGTGTGTGTGTGTGTTGAGCAGAATTTCTGGAGCAAAATAAAGTAAATGAGATGAAAAGTTCACTAGAAAGTATCAACAGCTGAACTGATTTGGAAAAACAAAGAATTTGTGAAATTTGAGAAATCAAAGAGAAGAAAAAATTTAAAGAGGGAATGAAAAGTAATGAAGAAAATCTATGAGATTTATTGAATGAAAATAATAAAATATTGATAGTTTAAATAAAACATAAAATAGATAAATGAAAAAATCATTTAAAGGAATAATGGTAGAATTTTTTCTTTGTGTTTATGAGGAAAAAGAAAAACATCCAGCTATAGGCAGGTCAAATGTCTCCAAGTAGATTCAAGCCAGACAAGACTACAACAAGATGTGTAATCAAAAACCAAAGTTAAAGGGAAGGTCCAAAAAAGCAGCAAGTGAAGGAAAACAAAGGGCATGTAAGGAAATTTCAGAAAGGCTAGCAGTAGATTTCTAAGCAGAAACTTTGCAGGCCAAGAGAGTGTTCAAACCATGAAGAAAAAAAAAAAAAAAGTAAAACTCAAACTGCTATAACCAGCAAAGCTCTCCTTCAAAAATAAGGAGTGAGAATGACTTTAGCAGATAAAAAAAAAAGTGAGGAAATCCATCACTACTACACTGTTCTTACAGGAAATAATACAGGAAATTCTCAAGTTTAAAGAAAAGGATGCTAATTAGTAACAGAAAAATTAAAGCATAAATCTTTCTGGTAAAAATGTGTCCAAAGCCAAATGCAGAATTTTCCAGTAGTATATTGGTGGTATGCAAATATCTAAAATGTTTAGAATAAAAGTTGAAAGAAAAACCATTATAATAATAATTAATATAATAGTTTATCAAAGGATATATAAGACAAAAAGATACATTAGTGACATCAGAAATACAAAATGTGATTTGTGTAACTCAGTGATAGAGTATTTGCCTATGTTTTGCAAGAATGTAAGTTTGATCTTCAGCATGACCAAAATAAATAAATAAATAAATAAATAAATAAATAAATAAAAATTGGGGGTACAGCAAAATTGCAGTCACTTTGTTATCAAAATTTTATCAGTTGATTCTTTTAAAACTATAAATATTTTGTGTAATCCTCATGATAATCACAAAATAAAAACCTATAGAAGAAATACAAACAGTAGGAAACTGAAGTATACTATGAGAGAAAATCATCTAACTACAAAATAATGCAGAAGAAAGAAAGAAAGAAAAGAAAGAAAAACTATCTATAAAACAACAAAAAACATTAGAAAAATGGGAGCCGTAATTCCTTACACATCAACAAATCCCTTGGACTAAATTTTTCGTAAGAAAGCAAGAGACTTACTTTATCT